>WAAG01026635.1:20658-57001 GCA_013390105.1 Tichodroma muraria | reverse complement strand
TAAAAAAAAAAAGAAAAAAATGCCTCGGAAAAGGAGGAAAAACCCATCTTACACATACTAGGAAGCGCAGGATCCCTGTTGAGAGAGGGCACGGAATCAACACCCTGAAGAGTCCAAGCAATTTTTCCATGGCCTGGTTGCTAAGACGTTTCTGTGCTTGCACCATCACACAGAGGGTGTTTAACGCGTACGAACGTTCAGCGCACAGAGTTGGGTCTCGCAGCTCCCCGCCTGCATTGTCAGCCGGTGCCAGTGACAGCACACTCCCTGCTTGCTTCACTTTCCAGGCAACGCATTTGCCTGTCAGAGGACCTATGGACTTCCACCATATCTATCCCACCTTATGAAAGTAACACCAGGACTTGTGAACTCCTTGCTATACGTTTAGAGTTTGCGGCTGTAATCACCAAGTCCAATCAGAATAATCAGAACTTACACAAGACGAACAAACAGGACCAGTAGCATGGGTGAATGCTGCACTCAGATACTGCAGCACCACACACGACATTTAACAGAGTCATATTCCTGTAATTCTACCAGACTTGGGAAAAAAATGAAAAATCAGACCAACAGCTTTCATTTAAGCATCAGCTTCTAATGACAGAATACAAGGCTGCCTCAACGGCACCTGAAAATAAATCTCAATATTTAGCACTGCCACCTTTTTACTTCTCTTTCAATCCAAGAGAAGAACTCTGGCAGCATTAGAAAATGTAGCAGGAGCTACTTAATACAACAGATGGTCCTGCTCATGAAAAGGTTATGACAGATGGGAGTGAAAAGCAGTAACTACTATAAGAAGGGCTTGGAAAAAATCCTTCCATAGCACGAGCAAATTATAAACAGCAGAGTTACAGACAGAACTTTCAACTGTTAAAGTCCTTGAGGGCCAAACCAAATTGTTCGGCACATACCATGGATGAAGGAAGGTACCCCTTTAAACCAAACCAGAAATAATAAAATAAAGCCAAGTCTTCTAGCACCAAGCTTCTTCCTTGTAAGAGGAAAAGATGAACTGAAACAAGACATCTTGCATGCAATGTAAGTCAGATTTTTAATCTAAAAGCTACTTAGTTACGGTTAATGAAGTATAAACCTGGCATATAAGCACTTTACTTTTTCTAAAAACAGAGGAGGAAAAAACAGGCAATGGGTTATTTGTGTAGAAACTTTAACCTTTGAGGGAACTCGAGTAATTTGTTCACAATATTAGTGAGGACACTGAATACCTGCAATGCTTTTCAAGTTGTTGGTCAATAAAACATTCAGTGGACACCACTAGGTGTTTACAAAGTACCACTAGTCAGCAGGAGTCTAGCTCCTCTAAGGCAGAGATGATTAGCAATTATACTTTAATTCTTACTTCACAGGCCTGGAAGGACCAAGTTGCTGCAGATTCAGGAGACAGGAAATAGATGAGCTGCAAGCTGACTTACATTCAAACAGTTATCAAAACGATCTACTACATATATAAATGGAAAAAGGGCTGCACTTCATAAAAGCCCCGATGCAGAAACCATTTAAGCCATTTGGCATCCTTCCAGGCACTTTAACACGCTTTAGAGTGGGCACAGTGACTTATTATCAGCTCTGAACTGGAGGCTGAGTCCTCAAGAATTGATTTGAAATCTCATTTAATAGAGTTTATGAAATTAATATTAAAAGGCATTGCTCACTCCAATATAACGCTTCCAAGAAACACCAGTCTCATGAGAGATGATGGCAACAACTATTCTAACATTTATAAAATATTTATATCTCAATTCATATGTGCCCATCACATACAAAACAAAGGACAACTCCCTCACAAAATAGCAAGCTTCTCAGTTAAGAAAAAGGCAAAACACCCAGAAGAGGCTGGCATACAGTGATAGAAGTAATAATTTACATCCTATATTTACAGGGAAATATCACTGAATAAATGTTAAGTTGTAGCAGAGACCTCATTTTTCTTAAGCTGAATTTGTATCAGTGCTCCGATTTACATGTGTTTCACCTCAACAATGGCTTATCTGCTCAACTCAGTATTTTCATACAACAAAGCTTACACAATTACTTTGCCTCATGATTGGCTTTTTTTTTTTCTCCCAGCCAGCTTACTGTTTGTTTCTGTCTATGACTAACATTATGTTTCCATTTTAGCTCCAAAGTACCGCCTGCAGGACGATCCCCTGTTCTCAGCACTCTCAGTGATGAGCAGAAGTGTTCTTAAAAAGATTTCCTAGCTCTAGGAGCACAGATTACTGTAATTTTACTCTGCATGTGCCTCCTCCATATACATTACTACTTTTACTTATCTGATGGTTTGCAGGCAAGCTGCAGAATTGTTCGGTTCTTTCTTTTTGACACTAAAGCTGTCTCATTTGACTCCTCAGGACAGAGGATTTTCATCAGTAGTGGAGACAAATTAGGTGCAGACGTGTTTCTGCTGTGCTTTTTCAAATTAAACAATTTAGCCTGAAACAAGGAACTGTAGCTTCCCAGAACTAATGGGCTGCAGTGCACCGAGGCCACAACACCTGGCACCTGTGCAAAAAGGCTCTGTGCTATCAGGATTTCAGGATTTACTAGAGGTATTTCTGAGGGAAATGCTCAAACACACACCCAAAACTATTTTACAATTTTATCATACATACTGTGAGTATTTAATTTAATTGTAAGTAACAAGGGAAGGAAGAAAACATCTCAAAAGAACAAGCATCATTACAAAGACTGCAGTCTGAGCAGGCTCATCCAAAGGGTCCCAAGCAGAGTTCTCCAACCTAAGTAAGCAACTTGACACAAGAGCACTGGCTTCCCACAGAGCTTCCATGTGAACCAAGGTCAACCATTTGCTCCTAATGGCCTCCGTGTGCAGTGATCAGCTTTCCTAAAACAGCAGGGCCACTACTGAACAGCGGTCCAAGGCTAGGTGTGTACAACTTTTAGACATGCAGAAACCTGTGCAGTATGGAAAAACCTAACAAGAGTAACTTACTACACAGTACTTTAAGAAGGTGATGGCTCCAAAGCAGCTGTAAGTGCATGCTGATGGAACTTAATCCATTCATGGCTGACTGAGTCAAAGGGATTCACTATTGCCTGAGCAGCACCACCACTTTACTAGCAACACACTTGCTTTATAGGTTTGTCTCTGTATTGACTTAAAATTTCTCAGCTGTTTCAGTAGTGCAACAGCTGGATGAATGCTGCTTCGAAGATCAGCTCTGGTTTGATCCTACGGTGAATGCAAATTAACCTGTGACCAGACTTTTAAGTGTAACAGAGAAGTTTCTAAGCCTAAAGGATGTTTAACAATCATAGACTAAAAGATCACAATGAAGAGCAAGGTGCCGAGCTCATCCTCCTTAAGCTGATTTCAAGTCAACTTAATCAATTTACATTGAACTACAGGACTGCTATAAGGCTAAGACAAAGAACCCAGGAGCTATGGTCAAAGTCAGAGGTCAATATTATGCAGTTTCTGAATCATTGGGTCATTTTACACAGGACTGCCAAGAAAAAAAAAAGGCATTACTAACTTGATATTATCACTGTGCACTGTTTTCACTCTTGCTCTACAATCTTGACATCTATGTAACCAAACTCTTAATATTGGAAATCTGTAGGTCAGTAAAATACTTTTCCTCATCTAATCAATAAAAACAACACGAGCTGTTAACACGAGAAAATTTTGTCGGTGTAAGTACATCAGCAAACCTGTTCAAAGTTTGAAGAAGGTACAACTTACATTTATGACACTTTCAGGGTTATGACATTCCACAGAGGTTCTTTCAAACCACCCTTCCACGGTGTTTGAAGGTTCATACCTACCCAGGACCGGGGACTGCGCTGAGCAGTACGGCATCGCGTCCTCATCGGGAGCCCGGGTGAACAAGCTGAGGTTTGTGTACACATCATGGGGCTTCGAGTAATCCACCACCTGAGGCGGCTCCAAAAACCCGCGAAACACATTCGAAGGTCCACCTCCGTAGAGGATCAGGATAAATATTGCTTGGAAGACAAACACAAACAGCAGGAAACAATGATTTTCCACACGGGAGAGGAACATAGTTTTTAGCCCATGCTCCAGGATCAGGGCGGTGAGGAGCTGAACTGCCTTCCACGGGCTGCCGTCCCACGTTCTGGGCTACATCGCTGTGCAGACCTTCTCCTTCTTCTCCTCCTCCTTCTCCTCCAACTTTCTGAGGCGGCAGCGTGCTCCTCTAGCTGGGCTTCATCAGGACGCCGAGAGCCAGACGTCCCCTTCCCGGTGCGAGCTGCGCCAGGCGGGCTGGCGGAGGCAACGAGCTGTCCCAAGGCCACTCCGCTCAGAGCCCCGGGGCAGCGGCACGGGCTCGCTGTGGCACAGGCGCAGCACCCGCCCTCCCCCGCCCGCCTTCCGGCGAGACTACAGCTCCCAGAATGCAGGGCGGGGCAGGGCGGCCCCGGCCGGGCCGTGGTGCCGCGTGGCATGCTGGGAGATGTAGTCTCCGCTCCTCCTCCCTCAGCGGCCGCCGCTGCGGGCGAGGAGGGAGAAGGGTGAGATAGCTGCTGAGCTGCACCCCACGTCGTCTCCTCGGTTAACACCCGACTGCTGTCTGCACTTTAAATTGGTTATTAAACTGGTCACGGAGAGATAAATGGAAATTTAGACATTGCAATGGACTACCCAGGGGAGTGGTGGAGTCTCCGTCCCTGGAGGTGTCTAAGGAAAGACTGGACATGGCGCTCAGTGCCATGAGCGCGTTGCCATGGTGGTGTTCGGTCATAAGTTGGACTCGATAATCTCAGAGGTCTTTTCCAAACTGATTGATTAGGTGAATCTGTGGAATGGCTACACCTCAGCCAGTGCCTTAAGGGACCACTGCAGCCCAGCCACTGTGAGAGGCCTCCTGCCATGGCCACGCTGCCCTGAAAAATTTCAGCTGTTATGCCCCTCTCTTCTCTGGCTGATTTTGTAAAGAGATGGGGCTTAGATTGTGCTGTCAGTCATCTGCCTGCTCTCATGTGCCCGCTTTTGCTTAAATGGGGGAGAGGAAAAGACATTTTACAGATATTAAATTCCTACACGGCTTCAAAAAAGAGTTGGCATCGTCCACGTTTGCACTGGGGAGAGAGTCAAAAGGAAATCGGTACCTGTGTGGGGGAGCAGGCTCCCTGAGCTCAGCACCCTGCTCCAAGACATAGCCCCTGGCCGGGCAGCCAGCCCACGTGTGCTGGCCCCGACCAGGCACAGCACTGAACACTGGACAGGCTGCCCAGACAGACTGCGACTCTCTTTCCCTGGAGATATTCAAAAGCTGTCTGGACACAGTCCTGAGGAATGTGCTCTAGGGGACCCTGCTTGAGCGGGAGGGTTGGACCAGATGATTGCCAGTGGTCCCTTCCAGTCTTACCTGTTCTGTGATTCGTGAAGCATGTGCTGCTGTTTGCCTTCCAAATGGGATGGCATGGGAAGAACATGGGGGAAGAGAATGATATCACTTTTATGAGGAGTTGGGAGTACTCTTTCTTCAGAGCTGGACTGAGATGAATGGGACACATCTATGGGAAACTTGATCTCAGTCATTCTCCTGCACAGAACAACCCATTATTCAAGTAAAGTGGGTTCCTTAAGGCCTGGATGCAAATTGTCATAATTTTACATTTAATTTTAACTTAATTGGGTTTTTAAATAAAAAATGTAGAGAACATTTCTTTTCCCCGGGCAAAGTCTTGCTTTACTGAAATCCACGCAATGCTGCTGCCACAAAGGTTGCTTTTTTTGTACACCGCAGTGAGTCTCTATTGCTTACATTCTCCTTGTGCCATTCCCTCTACAATCATGGCAAACCCACCCTGCTTGCCTTCCCCTCCATAAAACAAAGCAACACTTGCTGTTCTGCTGATAGCTCCAGCAAGTACAATGCCAAGGACAGGAAAGAATTAATCTCTGCATCAGCTGTGAAACAAAGAAAGGAATCAAGATTTTTGTGGTATGACCTGGGACTGCAGACGGCAATTGTTTCAGGGCCAGTAGTGCTTTATGTTTCTCTTGCAATCCCTCCTTGGGTCCCAGTAGGAAATCTCAATGTAGGAAGAATTTGGACAAAGCATGTCTGCCTCCCTCTGTCTTGGAGAAGGGAGCAGCTGGACCCACTAGGGCTGCCCCACATCAGTGGCTCTGCTATCTTCCTTGCAGTCAGGGCTTAGTTGTAAAAATAGCCACCCTGTGCCAGTTCGTGGGCAGAAGAAGCAGGTCAGATGGAAACAGTCTACCCCAATCTGTGTTTTCAGCTGTGTGTATATTTGTTCTCCAAACTGGAAAACTAAATACAGCTAGGCAGATCAGCTGTCTGCAGAGGAGCCAGCCAGCACGTGTTTCTGTGCGGGCCCAGAGAGCTGAATCTCCAGGAGCCTTCTTCAGGAACCTTCCAAACCAACTGCAGTTCCTCTCCTTCCCCTTCAACCATCAGCACGGAAAGGAGTGGGTCATAAACCCAACCACAAGCCGTTTCCTCACCAGAAAGCAAGCGAGCTGGGACCAGAGAGCAAAGTACAGGTCAGAACTTCATGGTGCCAGCAGGTCTGAGCCTTTTCAAGGTCACAGTGGTCCTGTTTTAAACAGAGCTGTGGAAACTAGGGTGTGTTTTGAATTAAAAATGAATCGGATTGCTTAAATGCAAAAAGAATAATGTAACTGTCTCCACTGAAGCGTGGAAGGGAGGTGGCGGGCATTTTAGCAACCTTTGTGCAGAGATTTATTGAGGGCAGTGATGGAGGAAAACAATGTGAGACTGGATCTATAAGAACCAGGCACTGGGCTGGCTTCACAGTCAAAGGTCTGCCTTTCTCATTTTCACACAGCTCCCTGGGAAATTAAATTGAATGCATACAAAAAAAGAAAAACAAAACCAAAACCCCAAACCAAACCAAACACCATCTTCAACAGAGCTTGAAATTAAGTTTGTGCGAGAGCCTCTGGATTGTCCCAAGGGAGGGGGCTTTCCCTCCCTCCAAGTGCGGTTTCAGGTCCAATCAGGCGTCAACATGATGAGAAACTGAAAGAAGTGCCTCACTCTGTTTAGTAAGATTCATTCTTGCTTGGTCTTTTTCTCTCCCTTTCTCTTCCATGCCCGTCTCTGGGGGCTGCGCTAGATCCCTACTGAAAGTGCAGCAAAGTGACTTTGGGAAGCTTTGCCTTGAAAATGCAAGGCCCGAGGAGGGGAGGAACAGCTGGTGTAACAATGACTGGATACCAGGCAGGGTGCTCATACAGAGCTGGTCAATGTGCATTATCCAGTGCCCTCTCAGTCCCCAGGGTTTCCATTAAGGCAAGAGGAAGGTAACATTAGTCCTTCTAACACCAGTCCTATCCTGGTGGATACTTTCAGCCAAGCAGAGCTGTCCCTCATTTTTGGGGAGTGAGGTGGTTTTAAACCATGACACTGTGTTTTCTAGTGAGGTGGATGTTTCAAGTACTTTGGCCAAAGTGGTTCTTTCTGCACAAAAGTGGGTCTTTTGCAGGACCTTGGCTTGTAAACTTTACGTGGTTCTTCTAGCAACACCTTTGTGAATGTGTTTTTTTTATTACACAGGTATGAATTTGGCTTGTTCTCTAGTATGCTAAATTTTCAGCAAGGCTTCCTCAGGAGAGTTTTAAAACTGCTTCCATATTTCTGAGAGTGGATGTTCTGCTGTTAAAAAACCCGGATAGCTGATGTCATGTACCTTCGACCAGTGACAGAGTAAATTAGTGAGCACTTTAGAAACAGGACCTGGATATCCAAGCTTCTCCCAGGCTTGTGGAATAGCCAACAGTGGGCTCCTGTCAAACAGACGTTTCACTAATACAGCTTGTGGCACCCTTCCCCTTGCGATGGAGAACCGACTGCCTGCTCTATGTTTTGACCAGCACTCACTTGTGAGTCATGGTCAGTGGCTTTACAGAGCAATCTCAGTAGGCATGGGCACCATGCCCAAAATGACTGCCAGAGATGCCATGAGACTATGGAGTTTAGGCTATATTCTCCTGTCTCCTATTTCCTTTCTCTCCATAATGCAGGCACTGGTCTCAGGGACCCGAAATGGTTTTGTTTGACTTTCTCTTGTAACTTTTAGGTCAGAGGAAGAGTGAGATGAGTAGCCTTGAAATGAGGACATCTAAAATAGATACTTTTCGCATTATAGATTCCACTGTGTTTTCCTGGAAAAGGAGCAAGCACTTAGGCTGCAGACAAGACAATGCAATATCATACTATTCACATCATATTTAATAATGCTCTAGTACCATTCGATATAAATAAATAACCATTAAAAAGTACTTTCTCGACATTCTCTTTTGTTCATCAATAGTATTTTCTGCAACAAGAAAGGTTAGTAATATTCATTGGTTGGTGAGTTGGATGAATCTTAGAGAACATGAATATCAGGTACTAATATACTAGTAAAAACCAGGCACTGGGATGCCTTCTCTTGTTTAAATACTTCAGGCTTGATCCTGTGGCTTCCCTCCTTACTGCAATTCACTTCCCCTGAAGCCTGTAACCCTGACAGCTGCCTCTGTCCTGGGCTCTCCCACCCTGCTTTGCTGGTGAACAACCATCCTAACTTGTGGTGCCTGTTACTCACCCACCCTTAGCTGATATGCCTTGGCCAGCAGCAGTCCTTGCTGTCCTCAGGCTGCTGCTCTGCAGGGAAAAGAGTATTTGTTCTGAACAAGTCCATCTTTCTGCTAGCCTGGAATATCAGCTGTGTACATTCATGCTGTCCATACAAGGTCTGGGTTCTGCACAATGACAGAACTTCTTGATTCACAGAAGGTCTGCTCCACAAGGCCAGGCTGGGGCAAGAATGGAGATGGTGCAATAGGGCTGGTCTTGAGAGCCGACTCTGACCAAGGCTGAACTGACAGTGTAGTACATACAGAAAGAGTAATTTTGCTTTCTTGGGAGGATATAGAGAGAATAACTCTCTAAGAACATGTATGTGGTGGGATCTGTTGCAATGGGAATAGATCCTTGCTACAAATGCTCACTGGCAGTGCCTAAACCCTATGTAGGACCTGTATGAGATGAAAGGCCAGAGAATTAATCACCACATCTCCTCCTGTTCATACGGGCAGAAACCTTGCCCATCTCAGAGGAGAAAATGGAGGATCATAAATCAACTCCTTTATTCCCTCACTCTTGCTCATTCACTGAAACCACAAAGAAGGGGACTTAATCTTGGGTTAAAGCTGGGTAGAAGCACTGAGCCCACCTGCCTGGTGGCAAGATGGGTGGCAAAGCCCAGTGGCAAAGCCCACTGGAGTGCAAGCCCTACTACCTTCTGTAGAGGGCAGGACAAAAAGCTCTGACAAATGCTGAGTGAAAAGCATTCTGTGGATGCTGGACTTCCTTCATGCTCTCTGGTGCCAGTAAGCTGTGTGAGGACCTTTCTACAGTCCAGAGAATACATTGCTTTCTCAGCCCATTCAGTATTTTCTTCATGCTGAGACAGCTGGCTGGTGTGTTCATCCAGACAGACCCTGGCCTTAACCTTACTAAATGCTGTCTCCATTTCTCTAGTTGTTGCCTATTCTTTCATTTTCTGTCTCTTTCTCTGAAAGGAGGCATCTCATTCCTTTAGCCCCTCCCATATTTTGGCCTCCTCCTATAGCCAGATGCATGGCTACTTCTCCTCTGTTGAGGGAATATGGACCAACTCCCTCTCTCAGATACCCTTCAAAGAGCCTCCTTCATGGAGGCTTCCTGAGATCCCATGGGGACTGTCTGCTGAGTGAGGCAGTCCTTTGCTCATGTTTTTACCTCACTGTGATTGCTTGGGAGCCAGAAACTTAGTGCCACCCACGTTTGTTGCATAAAAGATCTGTAATTTCCTTCACTGTACTGCCCCCCTTGCTGTGTTTCTGATTATTTTGCCAGTTTAAGATACCATTGTAAAGAAACCCCAGGGAGCACAGAACATATGACATTCATCGGTGAACACCAAGCTCTACCGTTCTGAAGCAAGGGGGAAAATATTCTTTCTTCATTAATATGTCATGTGACCTAAGCATAAAAGCAAAACTAAACAAGGAATAGGCAGAGAAGAATTCTAGTATAAATAAATCAACAAATAAATAAGTTTCCTGCTAGCCCTGAATTTCTTGGGCAAGGGATGACTCAGTTGCTTATAACTTTCTCCCAGCTGTGAAATCCTTGATGTGTTTTGAATGTTTTAAGCCTTGTTTCTCATGGCCTGAGTGAAGAAGGTTTTAAAGATCTGCTCAGAGGGATTTCTGGGTCATTCAAGGAATCTTCCTGGAAAAGTCACAGTGACACCACTCCCCACGCACACATATGGTACCAACACTTGTGCTTTTAATCCAGTGCATCCTTCCTTCGGTCCTCATTTGCACCTCCTGTTTTGTAGGATGCCTCCCACCTGGCTGTCTTCCTGTTTTATTGAGGGAAAGGGAAACCCTTCCACATGACACTGACTCCTCTCTCTTCACAGCACCACACACTCCTTTCAAAGTTCAGCTGGAAAACCTTGCCACATTTGTTATTTCAGTTGTCATGTATGTGCTCAAGATAGGTTTCCCGATGATGTCTCCACATTCCTTGATGTTCTCACAGCAGATGAGTGCAGGCTGAGGGTTCCTCTTCTCTGAGCACTTCTCACCCACCTCTCTCTCAGAGAGTTGTCTTCCTCTCTGGAGGTCTAGGAAACAAGTCCATGCACATGATTTGAGGCTCCTGAAGCACCTGATGGTGCTGCAGCAGGATTCCAGGCCTTCCAGGTGGACGTTCAAGTCCACCCATCTTTGCCCCTGCTTTCTGCTCTCTGCAGCAAGACATGGAGGCATGGCCTCTGAGGTACAGTACCTGCCACGCCTCCCAGAGCAGGAGAGGAACTTCGTCCAGAGGGGTCTGTGCCTGGAGATCTCAGATGGCGTTTTCCAAAACAGCCTTAAGCGGGGACAGTTCAAGATCTGAGCTGAGGGATAGGCACCAGATCCCTTCTGAACTCCCAAACTCCAAATGAGGTTCATCAGCACAGCTTCCTCTCCAACACTGAGGGCTGATCTGTGTACATATTGGAGTGCTCCCTCGGAGGGACAGAGTCTCATGCCAGCTTTGCTTTAAAGCTGTTTTGAGAGCACACCAGCGTCGGGCCAACAAGTCCATGTTTGTGCTTTAGTGACAAATCCTGTCCTTGAAATACTGCAGTTCACAGTTGCTATACTGAAGCTCAGGTTTTGCAATATGCCAGGAGAGACCTTTGGAGGCACCTGCACCCATCCTGGATTTCAGCCTCTGTGCTGGCACAGCTGAGAATGAAGACCACATCTAGTAAGTTTTAACAAATGGTTAAAATTACAGGGCCCATTGGGGAAGGGAAGCACTCCTCTCCTAGGTGGGGAGGATCTCAGGGCACCACCTCAGCTCTGTCCCTCCTTATTACCACCTCTTTGGGCGATGGAAGCTGTTTGGAGTGGTGATATTTGGGGGTGTTTATCATCTTCCAGCAGTGGAGCAGAGTGCTGAGCAGGACAGGCAGGGTGCACAGTTGCTATGGTGCTGATGAACTTCAGGAACAATCACAGCTCTCTGCCTCTGTCAAAACAAACACAAGGTGAGGTAAGAAGGTGTAAATACAACATCCAGTGTAGCAGGGCTATCCCCCTGGCTCAGGCAAACACCTTGCAGGCATGAGTGAACAGGTTCCTCAACCACACTGTGCATGGCTTTGGGCTGGGAACGGCTGAAGAGCTGCTTGTACTGTCTGCACCAGAGTCTTAGCTGGGAGATTTTATTTACGAATTAGAGAAAGTTTCTGACAGATTTTTTTTGTCTACACTTAAAGTCATTATTTTAACTTTGGTAATTTTTTAAAAGAAGGAGTAGGAGGGTGAGATCCTCAGATCTCTATTCAGTTTGTCTGGAAGCTGTGAAATGCAGATGAACCTTCTCTGTTTCCAAATTTCACAATAGCAGGAGTCCTATGCTAAGCTAAGCACACTCTTCTCTTTTGGATGCCTGTAAATAAAAATTATCAATAGAATAGATAGTTTTTATAACACGAGTCTTCCGTGATAGTTTACAGGACTTTAACAAAGAAAAATACGAGGTGTAATTAATCTCCATCTCCTGTTCTCAGAAGGCAAAGCCTGTGTTTCAATACAGATGGCAGGGATGTGTGCTGTGATAACTTTTGGCTGCTCTGTGGCAAGCAGCCATGCAAGTGGTCCAATTAGAGATTAGGAGAGCACCAAATACCACACCAAGCAATGTCTGCCTGACTCACATCTGCAGGATTTAAAGGGAAGGAGGGCTTTGGGAGGTCTTGGACTAAACTGGCTTGATCTGATCCTCAAGGAGGACTAATTGGCAGGAGGAAAAGATAGAAATATTCTTCCTATTGTATCTAAGAACAGAAGATCCTCAGGGGAACAATTTTGCCTCTTTTTTCTCCGCACTGGCTTATCTAGATCATGTCTATCAAGGTTCTGAAGCTCAGCAGCCTTGATAGTAAGAACCTCCAATACACTGTAGCCTTCAGCAGAGATCTCAATTTAAAATTTTAAGAGATGCAATCTAACGATTTTGCTTGATTGCCCTTGATAGTCAAGCAATTTACCTTGCATGTGTCTCCTGGAGCAGATGCCACCTGCCAACTTGACATGTCCAAGCAGCTGCCCCACATGACAGACACTGGTGCAGAAGGGATTGTGGTCAAACAGGCTGCTAATGCAAGTGCAAAGATCCTTAAAAATCTGCAGGGCTGATCCAGCCAACAATCTACTTGAAACCATTGGAGAGGATGGCTTGGATAAAGGTGCAAGTCCTGCTGGTGAACCAGTGGCAGTGTCTTGATCTTTTAGACTGGTTGCTTTCCTCTGCCACAACAAGTTACTCATGGGGAGCCATTCTCATGAGACTCCATAGCTGGTGCATTGCATTTCTTACAGAGGATGGCTGAGTGTTTGGCCAAGGAGAGAGGTGAGGACAAAAATGCCCATCCATAGACGGCACATTTGTGAAAACCTCACGTCCGCACTGTGCGTCTCAAATGCAGCAGTCAGCCCCTCCTCTGGAAAGTAGGCAAGGAGGGTCTAATTCATCTGAGTTTTTGTACAAAGTAAGTGATTCCTCCAGAGCAGCAAACTGGACTGCGAGTCCTTATGAGTTGAGTTTGAGCAATCGTAGCTTTAGGCAACTCCAGACTCAGCATGGGTGAGGGCGCAAAATGAGCCCGTTGTTGCTAGTGGATCTCACAAAAGCACTGGTGAAAAGAGGAGCTGCCACCTAAGCGCAGGTATCTTTCATCATTGATGGGTTTCTAGGATATCTGAAATATTAATAAAATATTAATATACACATTATACATGTAATATTAATATGTATATTAATATATATGTTAATAAAATGCGCTCAGAAATGGTGCAGGGTTTGTGCCCTGTAGGAGGGAAAGGTAGGCTACCCCAGGGTCCTTATGGTGGCACCAGGTGTCTGTGTTTAGGTAATTGACTCCAGTCCCTTCCATCTGGTGCTGGGTGTGTAGGCACTGGGATTGCTTTTCACTATTTGTGTGGCTGTCACTCAGAGATGATGAGGTGCTGTGGCAATGCTGAGTGCAGCTACTAGTGATGTACACAGTGCAGGAGTTGAAACACTCATGACTGCCTGTATAAGAGCTGTCAGTTTTATTTTCACCAGTAGAGCTGAGCTGAGGTGTATATTGGGGTCAAAACTAAAAGCACTCCTGGAATATCTTCCAAAGTAGGACTAAATTAAGCATCCTGCGTCCTGACACAGATAGGAGTCATTTCAGAAAGAGCTGGGTACTCTGAAATTGGGATACTTTTATTCTTTGGGGACTTTCGGGGCAAGAATCTGCCATTGAGATCAGAGGGCATGGCTCTGGATGCTTCATCATCATTCTCTTTCTATGAACATATCAATGATCTCTGATTCATTCCTGCCTCACCCGTGGTGGTTGCCATAATCCCCCATCCTGCTGCCGAACCTGGCTCTGTGAACTGCAAAGGCACTTCCTAGTGCATTCACTATTTCTCCTCAGCAGCAGATGTACTCCTAGCTCTGGAAGCATTGGTACCAAGCGCCTCAAACGGAGAGAGTCTGTGTAGGTTGTGCTTTGCTGGTTCCTGTTCTGAGGTGCTCTAAGCATTCCATCAGCCTTTCCCTGCTGCACCCACACCACAGCTGTTCATGCAGGATAAAAGCTGAAGAGGAATGCATGAAGCACTGCAGAGGTGGCAGGGCTGCTGGGACAAAAGGTTGCCTGCAGGAGTGTGATCTCGTTCCATGCTGTAGGACAACTCCCACACCAAAGGGATGTTTGGAGCTGGATGAGAAAGTCCAGGGGCAAGGAATTTGGCTTGTCATTAGTACTGAGTGAAGCTGGGGGATTCTGCTGCCACTTTTCTCTCTGTCAGGCAAAACTCACATATGGTCTGCAAGGAGGCTTGAATGAGCAAGAAATACATAGCCTGCATGGATAAAGATGAGAATCTACTTCTTGTCCAAAAGGTGGCACGGTGAATTACCGGAGCAGTCACATATGCAGTTTTTGAGTAAATAATAGCAGAAATAAGGAAACAGGTACAGATTATTTGCCTTGCTAAGAACAATAAAGACAAAGATACTCACACCCTGGAGCTGGCTGTCTGCTTACACCTCTACTCTGGGGTCTGTAAACCCACGCTTGCCTTCATTAACCAGAGTGGGCCTCTCAGTTCTTGTGTGCCAGACCAACACCTGGAAGGAAGCACAAAGAGTTCAGGCATTCTGAATAGTATGGAAACAATGAGAGTACTGCATCCATTGGCTGGGATCCTCAGAAAAGTGAGGTTCACAGCTGTTTGAAGCATGTGGTTCAAAGGGGTTGATCCTGGGAGACACTTCACGGGCACATGAAGAAGTGACAAGGAGGAGGGATCATTCTAGAGCAAAATTCCAGACTCAACCCTCTGCCAGTCCTCCTGGATTATGGAGAAGCAATCTGGGCACAAACTGTACATCTGAGATTCTTTATTAACACAGAATGCCTAGCACTGCTCCTCAGCTCTCTCAGAGCTTCATATCTGTGAAGAATTTAGCAGGCTTTTTCCATCCGTCTGTCCCAGCATCATTTGGCACTGACTTGTGCCAGCAAAGGGCAGGCACACTGGAAGGTGGAAGAGTGTGGCAGGAGGCTGGAAAAGCAGCCAGGACCCAGCAAGGAGGCTGTATCTTTGAGATTTCTTGTACTACTCACCTTTGTGCAGTTAGCTGCTTTGGGCTCCAGCCCGTCCATAGTCACTAAATCCTTCAGCAGACTGGTTTCCTGGTAGCCTCCTTTAACTCCCTCCAGCTTGAAACTGGCGTGAGGCTTCTCTAAAATCAACTTGATGCTGATAGCAAATCCGGCCATGTCAATAGCAAATGGACGATTAGGGTCAAAGACGGTTTTCCAGCCCACCACCTTCCCTGCTGGGCTCACTTTTGGGGATTCGTATCGCAGCCCCCCGACGAAGGCCACTGGCCAGACTGAGACCCGCCTTGTGTAGCGCATCTGTGTGCCGGAAGGAGACAGTGCTGTGAGGATTCAACCCTCCCACGTTTGTCCCAGCCCATTAGGGCACCATGCTCCGCTTTCATTGGCACCTGTCCTCCCCCACTGACCTCCTACACAATCGCATCCCTCTCAGCAGCACAAGTTCTAGTTCACCTGTGCTGCTGCTTGAAGAGCTACAGCTTCCACAGCCACAAGGCAAATCCTTAGCACGCTATTATCTGAGCAACAAACTCGCTGCTTTTCTGTGCCCACATTCAGTCCCTCAGAAGAATGAAAGCCTCTGGTTTTCTCATCCCATTTAAACTTTTACCTTTTTGTTATGGTAGAATTTTATCGTTTTGTAAATGCTAAATACTACTTTTACCAGGCTTCTAGCTCTGTATTATCAACTCCACTCACTCCAGCTTCACACTCATGCAAGTAATCTCCCCGTCTGATTCATCTTTGTCCTCATCTATTTAAATTTCTTCCCCCACCTCCTGTCTTGTTTTTCCATCCATGTCTACTGCCTAGAAGTGTGGGGGTTTATTGAAATTGTCAGAAAGGACCTGGAAAGAAGGTCCATCGAGAAAGGATGAGCTTAACAGAGACCTAACAACTCTGAAATCTGGAAATGTGTTCTGATGTATAATTCTGCTCTTCAAGTGGCTTAGTACAGTTTGGCTTAAATTGGTGACAAGGGAGTTTACTGGATTTTTGCAAGTTTACAACAGGCTTGGCATCTCACAAAAGCCGGGTCTCCAGCAGAAGTCTGGGCAAGCTTTGGTGATCCCAGAGGCACAGCCCTGTTGTGGTGGCTGGAAGTTGGAGAACTGAAGGGCAGCTAAGGAGTAAAGGTGGATGGAAAGTCAGACAACTTTTCTATCATCCCCTACCCATCACATCCTTACAACAGTGCAGATTAACACCTTGCCAGAAGTTTGTCTTTGGTGCTTATTTAAATTAGGTCAGCTCTCCCTGAGGAGAAGTATAAATTCTGAGGTACATGTCCTGTGGTCCCTGCCAAGAGGAACTCCAGCTGGTGCAGTGGTGTGTGAGTGGCTGTTCATATCTGCAGCCTATAGCATGGCAAATTGTTCTTTGCCCTTTCAGCTTGCATGTGCCCTATACCCAGCTGCCACTGCATGCGGAGGGGGTGAGGCCATTGCAGGTGCAATTGGGCTTGAGAGGCTCTGCAGCTCTATCCTGCTTTTCTGTCCCATGCAATTTTATGTCTCTTACCTCCTCAAAGAGCTCCAGGCTGTAGGTATTATCATCATCAGCAAAATAGACCACGCCTTCTGGTGGTGCGGTGTTGCTGAAGCTGTCCCTCAGCCAATGCAGCCCGAGGTTCCTCTGTAGTGTCCCCCTTGGGGTGTGGGATGGGATCCAGGACAGACCCAGCTTCAGGCTCTTGGGTGTCTCCACGTTGAGGTGGGTGAAGTTGAGCCCAGCCTTCTCCAGCAGGTTGGATACAAGGTTGGTCCTCCGCGGAGAGTCCTCCACCACCACCCAGTGCAGGTTCTGTACATGGAGGAAGGTGTTGGCCAGGCGGGTCAGCTCAGCTTTTTGCACTGGCCGGGTGTAGGTAGGAGTGATAACAAAGATGGTTGGCAGGGTGTCTGACCATGGGGGAGGCCTGGAGTACACATAATTCTGGATGATTTTAGGCGTTGCCCCTATGCTTTGCTGCTGCCGAGTGCATGATGGGAAGCCTTCTTCTCTCAGTGCAGATGTACCATTAAGGAGAGCTTTAGAGGTCACGTTCTCGTCTGTCTCTTCTGGGACGAAACAAAGGAAGAAAGAGGAAAAAACAGAGGATGTCAGAGGACTAATAACTATCTGCCCAGGGAGGCACACATCCATCTGGAGTTAGTGCTGCATTCTCTCCTCAAAGCCAACCTAAGGTGTATGTTTAACAGGCACTTAAGAACAGTTTACGTTCCTGCTGTTGGGCCTTCAGGCAGGTCTGTCTTTGTTTAACCTTTCCTGTGAGAGAGCATCCCTGCTGAGGGTTTGCAACAGAAGTCATCACAGCCACCAGCACACTGACAGCAGAACTTTTGCACTTACTTCTCAGCAGGCTGAGGTAGTGGGTGGTCGGGTACTGGTGCCACAAGGTTAGGAGAAGAGCCCATGGCAAAGCAATCAGGAGCGTGGTAAGAAGGTTACGTCTCCTCAGCATGCTGCAGGGAGCTTCCAATGCCCAGGCATCTCTCTACCTTTCAGAAAAGAAAAAAGAGTAAAAAACAAAAACCAGTCACCAAAATGCAGGGAGGCATGCTGGCTCTGATCCAGCAAAGTGTCGTCTGAGTTTACAAGGAGCTCCATCAGTGTTTCAGGTCCAAACCATTATCCAATTTGGCCAACTCTGGTGCTATTGAATAGAAGCTTTTAGCTATTTCTGTTGCTCTAAGGAACCTCCCACTATCCCATGATGAAACCACTGTCCTTGAGTTAGGGTTGTTCATGTTGCTTATTCTGAAGCCGGAGCGGACTGCTACTTGCCCCTCCTCGAGACTTGCATTCATTCCTGAGCTTTGTGGTGACCATTTAATTTGCTTCTTTTGTACAACTTTTTAGAGCTGAGTGCAAGATTTATGTGCTTGAATATGCAACTGGACAAGACAGTCAGATGTCAGGCATCCTCTAGATAGCCAGCACCTCTTAATACTTCTGCAGTGTTAATTCATCCTCCTTAGGCAGATGCACTGAGGCAATCAAGCATGCACGCTATCACCTACTAAGAGTTCCACAAAATCCCTGCCTTGGTCATTCCACAGTGCTGGTGATGCCTGCTGAATGTTTAAGTATCCCACATCCCTTTCTACTTCTGGTTTGCAGAGTTTGGCCATTGCAGCATTTAGCTGAAATCACAGACTTTGGAGTCCACCAGGCCCTGCTGCACTCCTGGGCTGAAGGCATTTTGAGGGAAGAGAGTGATGGCATCATGCTCCTACAAAAGACTGGAAGGACGTTCAAATTGATTGGCTCAAAATTCCTGCTCTGCCAGGGATTTTTAAGTGTACTGAAGGCCAGTCAGCTAAAACCAAGGTCCTCAAAGGGACACAGGCACATTTTGTTCAAAAGCTACTCCTTGCCCAGGATTTGGGTCCAGCAGCTCCTCATCTGTCCAGAGGGGAAGGATTGCCTTGCTTCAGCCTTAGAGAGTTGTGTGAGAAGAAATATGACAACTGGTCTAAGAGGGCTCTGCAGTGACAGCAGCCACAGGGTACTCCTGAAAGATATTAGGAGATGCTATTCTAAATCATCCTCTGGGACCTCTTAGAATCTGTCTTTAATTGTTTCTCTGACATTTTACCTTGGTGTCCTTAAAAAACCAAGGATTATGCAATTCAGGGCTCATCAGTGCCCTACCACCAATAACTGTCAATCCTATTTCAGCCACATCTGGCAGAAGACTAGCATGTTTCAACAAGTCTTCTGGTGAGCAAGTGGATGTTCATAAGCCCTGTTAAGGAAACTACTGCAACACAAGCTCATTTCTTGTTAGACACCGATGGTACCAATGCTGGAGTAGTCCCTTAGGGAAATATATTCCCACTGACCACTCCGCAAGCCAACCATTAATGGTGTTAATATCTAATGTTTCTTACCTCCTCACTCAGCAAACACCATGGTGCCCATTTCACTACTTTCAAGCTACAAAAAAACTGATGAAGAAGTGGACCAAGGAAGCTGTGTGGCCAGGGGCATACAGGAGTGTTTTGGTGATGTGAGCAGAAGCCTCATGCAGCAAACACGCTGGCTCTGCTTAACTCCACTGCTTTTTGATGACTGAGTCTGGGGCAGGTACAAGAATGTCCTTCAAGCTTTAGTGCCAAAGGCATAGGTATTTGGTAAGCTACAGATCCAGGCTGGACACAGGGTAGGATGGTGTTACCCACACCAGGGACTGCTTTCCCTACAGGAAATCTTTTCTTGTACCAGTGTAGCAGCGCAGAGTACGCTTCCCATCACTCATGGCTGTGAGAACAGACAGAGCCACAAAAGAAATCCAAGGATTGCTATTAACAACTGCAGGTACCTAGGCCCACCCAGGCCCTGGCTCAGGGTCATCACAGCTCCTTGCTTCCTCTAGTATGATTGCAATTACAAATGTCCCTGCACCAGAGTCAGGCAGCCAGTGCTTCTTCCTTTTAATAAAAGGCCTTAATTATACAGCATATTTCTATGTAGCAGACCTGCTGCTGCGGCAAACTCAGGTTGCTTCTGGAGGGAAAGAGAGGAGGAGGCTGCCGTGGCAGCCGTGTTATCAATAGAGCACAGAGAAGAGTGGATCAGAGTTAGAAGAATTTTTAACAAAATCCCTTTCTAGTTCTTTCTCCTCCTCCCTCTTCCAGCCAGCCCTGCTCATGCTTCCCAAACACTGCAAACAAGTGGAGATGCTGTCTGTGTGTGCAAGTCCCCTGGTGCTCCGTGCTCATTTATTTCTGCATGCACCTTCCCTTCTCTCTATTGCTTTTCCAAAGCAAGCAAGGCTGAAGAAGTTAAACCCTGCATAAAGCCCCAGGTAACTTGTGAACCTCACAGAGGAGCTGACTTCAACCCCATTTCAAAAAATCTCTATTGGAATACTTTATTTTCTCTTTAAAATATTACCTTGTCTCCCCCACAGTCTTCCCCTGCATCCATCATATGTGCTCTTCTCTGTTGCTTTGTATCTTTCACCTGCCTCTTCTCAGTCCTTCAGAGTCTCATTTCTTCCCTGTTTCCAGGACTACAAGAATCCCCTGGCTTACTAATAATTTTAGCCTTTGTCTTCTGTCCTTACCCACACAAAGGCCCTTTGCATTCTCTTAATGTCCACCCCTCATGGAATATTTCCCACAAAGTGGTCCATTAAAGCATCAGTCCATCCTTTTGAAAACACAGCATCAAAATCCAGTCACATATTGATGCCTCTGGGTAGCCTGCTGATGGCCCCAGTGGGGCTTACAGAGGTTTACTGCACATATTTTTACCTACTTTTTATAATTAAAATCAAAGTCTCCTAAGTGGCTAGGATTAATTGCATAAATGCTGGCAAACATTACAGTGTGTATTCTTGGCACAGCCAGCTACCTTCCTTCTGCCTTTAACCCCTCTCAGAGTAGATCCTATTAAATGAGATTCAAGATCAGAAGAAAATTTTGAGATCATCTAAACCCATCTCCTGCATTCATCTGGTAATTCCTGGGTTTAAGCTGTAGAGGGCAGGGACCATCTCTTAATGTGCTTGTACAGTCCAGCACTGATCCCAACGGGAGCCTCTGGATGTGATTGCAATACAAATATTATCGATTGTACTCTCTTGCTGGCTCTTCTCCTCCCTTGCTATTTCTCCTGTCCTGCCTATTCCCCTTTCTCTTTCCTTTTTTTCCCTAGTGTCTCCTGCAGCCCTTGTTCGTGTTACACACCCTTAACAACATTAGCTGAATGTTTGATGGATGCCTTCAATATGCTGCCTGTAGCCTTCTTGTAGTCTTCTTGCCTGTTTTCCAATTACACATCCCTCTTCTTAATTTCATCCATCAATCTTCTGTTCTCCATTAAAAAATAAACAAACACACAGAGCACAAAGCTGAGTATGATAGGAACAAAATGTTTCTCGTACTACTCTGGCTTCATGCTGCTTTGTCAGACTTCTCAGCTCCTGGGATGCAACACCATTCAGTCCTCATTTAAGCACCTGTGCTGAGGCAGGGGGCACTATTCTGAAAGGATTCAGGAGAAGACAACGAGAGAAGCACACAGGGGGAAAAGCTGGATTCCCCAGAATGATGCTGAAGAGAAGCAATATCTGGCTAAGGCTCAGACCATCGCATATGACCAATCCGTTCATCTGTTGTTGACTAATTACCAACAGGGTACAATTTGTTACAGGCAGGACAACCCAGATGTTGAGAGAGGGATAAGGATTCCAGGCAGCAAAATGACCCAGGCAGACTTTCTCCCTGAGCTGCAGTGTTTGAAAGGACATGCTGGGTGAATGGGAGAAAGGTGAAAGTTAGGGAGAGATGCAGCTGACTGGGGATTGTAAGGCTGACACATTCCAGTGCCTGATTTTCCTACAGCCCTGCTGAGAAGCTCAATTTACATCCTTTTTGATAACTCTGAAATGGTTAGTATCACATGGGCTTTTGTAATTCTCCTCTGAGTTTTGGTTCTGCCTTCTGCCTGCCTAATCCGGAATGAGAACCACACCTCTCAAAAAGTTTGCTCTGTAAGAAAGGTGATTTTCCAGCCTGTGGTTCAGGGCAGCTGGCCTGTCTGAGCTAGGCTTACAAGACTCTGAATGCTGGACCAACCCCAGCCCTGGGAGTGTAAGGCTCTAGTTGGAGACACAGGCTCTAAAGATCCTTACCTTCCCAGAAGGACAAATTTCACAGTTCAAACCGTCCCTTAGGAACATCCTGCTGTCCAGTGTAACGATTTTCTAGTCAAGCACCCAAAGCAAACTACTCTCAGGTAATGGAGCCAAAAGTTTCAAAAAACTCTCCCTAATCTTGGTTTGAGCCGTGTTTGCAAGCCTACCGTTCTGTGTGCACCCTGGGAGGAGATTGGTGTGGAGAGGGGAGGAGACAGGGGTGCGAGGAGCAGGGCTGGAGCAGACATGCAGGTAGCTGCAGATGACTCTTAATTTCACACACCAAAACTGTCGGCAGGGTTTTCAGTTTGTTTTGCCTGCATGTTGCTGCCTCTCTCCACCAGCCCCTAGCCACCTTGAGGAAGTCCATGCAGATTTCATGAGTTCCCTAACTCCCGGTGTGGGAGATGTGATGCTGAAGGCAGAGCAGGGAGCTTTCAATTATTGATGAGAGCGACCTCTCTTTAAACAAGGCATGCATAATTCATGGCTGCGCCGGTATTTGTGGTGAGCAGCACCGGCTCAGTCTCTGCCTTGCTGAAATGCACAGGAAGCCGCTGTCCCCTCTCCCCCCATTCCCTTGGGCCCATCAGAGCCTTCAGCTGAAACTACAATAGTGCTAAAAATTGAGACAGGCCAAGATGCTGCAGCACTTCCCTTCACCAGGCAGCTGCCTGCCTGTTTGAGATGTGCACGATTAAGTGGGAGGATGGATTCAAGGAACCACAGAAGTGGGTGGAATGGGTTATTGCTCTGGGATAAGCACGGGTAATTACTGTGCAAACACAGCCCAAACAGGGCATTTCTCAGTAGCGAGACTCCTCTGACCCCCAGACAGGTCTTCAGGAATGGCATCACTGTAGGACAGAAAGGGTGGGATAGATCTAAAGGACAGTACCTGAGTGTTCACATCCAGCTGTATTTCTTGCGGGGGTGAGAAAGAGAAGGGAGAAGGCAGATTTGGTTTTCTGCTCAGAAAGTAGCAATTTCTCCCCTAAAGTCTGCTGGAACTGGGTGGCTGAAAAACAAAGGGAAAAAAAAAAGAAGCAGTTTTTCTAGGAAGGGAAATGTTAATCATACAGTCATGGACTGTTTTGGGTTGGAAGGAACCTTAAAGATCATCTAGTTCCAACTCCTCTGCTGTGGGCAGGGACACCTTCTACTAGACCAGATTTCTCAAAGCCCCATCCAACCTGGCCTTGAACACTTCCAGGGATGGGCCATCCACAACGACCTGGGCCAGCGCCTCTCCACCCTCAAAGTGAAGAGGGTCTTCCTAATATTTAACCTAAGCCTACCCTCTTTCAGTTTGAACCCATTCCTCCTTAGCCTTTCACTACGTGCCTTTGTAAAGAGTCCCTCTCCAGCTCTCTTGTAGCCCCTTTTAGATATTGGAAGGTGCTCTCAGGTCTCCCCAGAGCCTTCTCTTCTCCAGGCTGTACAGCCCCAACACTTTCAGCCCATACGAGAGGTATATGGAACAGGGAAGAGAAAGGCTCTGATCCCACAACTGAGATCTTGACCTCCCAGTAGCCCAGGCAGTAGTAGGAGACTGCGGTTCTGTCCCAAGGTGTTAGAGTGCTCTTCTGCTGGGGGTTTTAATCGTCCCTCTGCTGCAGGCCTGGTGAAGGGCTGCAGGCAAGTGACACCTGGAATCTGAATAAGGTGAGCACTCCCTTACTGCTCATGGGGAGAAAGGGCAAAGTAGAATCAACCAAGTCCCCTGGAGAGACAAAACCCACGGCACTACAAATAATGAAACAATACAGGGAAGGATGGCCAGGTCCTTCCCCACAGCAGGAAGAGCAGAACTACCAGCAGCTGTGTAGTTTCAAGGCTCAACCCCATCAGTACTCTGTCCCTTGGTGCGCAGGCTCCTGTGGGGACAACTTCCACAGGAAGTGAGTCACTCCCAGTGAAACAGCTGCCCTTCCCAAGCCCCTGCGCCTTTTCCTCAGATGCAAAGAAAGGCTTCATCCTCTCCTGCCAGCTCTGATCCCTTCACCATATGGGAGTACAGTTACTTCAGCCCAGAAACCAGGCTTGTCCCTCAGGAATATACCATGCACAATCCCCATCCCTCCACTGCCCACATGAAGCCAAGTTGAGCATTCCTCAAAGCTTGGCCCACAAACAGCTTGACACGGCACCTTTCCGAAGAACATCCTCGTCCTAGACTTGTGGCTTGTGTGTGGAAGAGCGTGGACTGGAGGAGGGTGGTGCTTTATACAGGGATTTCTTCCAAGTCAAAAAACGCCAACCAAACAACAGAAAACAAAAAAGAAACTTAGAGCTAATTAAATCTGTTGGCTAGGTCCCACGGGAACCAGTACTTTAGAGACAGCACGTGGCTCAGCATGCTATCCCCAGGTAGATCAAGGGTATCCAGGCACTATCTGGGCTATCAGCAGGAATGGAGATAACCCAGTTTGAATAGAGACTAGACCTTGAACTTGGCTGCAAAGCCCGTCCTTGCAGGGAGTCTTCCAGAGCCCGAAAAAGGAGGTCTAAGCCAGGCTATTTTTAATCGGCCCAGACCCAAACGTCCTTCACAATTGATCCATCCAACCTGTCACTGCATTCCTGCCCCCTGAGCATAGGCGAGGGTGGGCTGTGACTCAGAGGGACACAGCCCTCTGCCCCATCCCAATTTCCCTGCACTGCAGAGCCATAATCCGGGGGTGCCAGAAATACCCGGAGAAAGATTAGCAGCTCAGGCCCGAAGAGAAGCAGGGGGTACCAGATGTCTCCTGAGAAAGCTCGCTGTCTCCTCAAAGACCTCTAAGCTTGGAGTTATCCTCTCTTGAAAGGGAACTCAGGGGCTTATTCAGACGTCAGCTTCTCTTCCCTGCTGCTGAGCTCTGGCAGAACTGAGGTCCTTTTTAGATGCTGATGACTATTACAGAATAATAATTCCAAACGTATCAGCATGAATCAAGCCCAATATCTGCATTAGCCAACAAAAAAAAAAGCTTTTTTTTTTTTTTTCCAAGGAGGCAAAATAATTCTAAGGAAGCAAAAACAATAGTGGATTGTTCCAAAGTTTCTGTATATCTCATTCAGAGCTTTCCCTACTGAGTTAACAGCTGATGCCTGTTCAGCAGGAGTGGGAGCTGTCATTTTACAGCTTTTTCACAAAAGCAGAAAGGAAAAACCCATAGTATTTCCTTCCAGAACATTTTCAAAGATGGAGAGGAATTACTTTTTCAGAGAAAAAGGCATTAGGCATTATTTGATGGATAATTACATTTCACAAGTGCTTGTTATGGAGGGAAAAAAAATCACATTGATCACGAGGTCCCTGTAAAGAAATGGGGCCCAAAGGCCAATGCTGTTCCTCTGGTAGCAGCCAGGATACAGAGACAGACTTTGATCTCAGCTATGTGTCAATATGACATCAAATGCAGACCTCCAGAGGAACATGCTATCACTAATGCGCACTCTTGATTGATTTAGACAGCTTGTTTTCCTCCTGCTTTCAAAGGCGATGTTGAAATGCTTTTCCCTGCTGGACTTCCCCATTACTCCTAGGGAGGGCAAAAGAAAGCAAAGGAGAAACTGCTCTGGCTGAAATCACAGTGCAAATGAGTGGGGCAGCAGTTATGCCATTTAAAACACCAGTGTAGCTAAATATATCTACTGTTTTCCCAAAATCTGTGGAAATACTGGCATTTTAATGGTTACATGTGTGTGCTGGCCCCCTGAAGAATCAGAGCCCTGATCTGTTATTGGATGGGAAGAACTGTGGGCAGAGAATGGGTGCAATGGAAAAGCAAGAATCCCCCTGAGTTTTTATTTGGGAATGCTGGCTGAATTATGTGATCAATAAAAGCATCGTGAAAACAGCAACTTTGTGTGGAATGCTCTTGTGGGTGGCTGCTCCATATAGATTAAGACAGAGAGGACACTGGACAGCACTGATGCCACATCATGCAGGTGTTAGCTGTGTGAGATTAGAGAGAGGAGAAACACCACTTTGGTGTC
This sequence comes from Tichodroma muraria, assembly GCA_013390105.1. Taxonomy (NCBI): domain Eukaryota; kingdom Metazoa; phylum Chordata; class Aves; order Passeriformes; family Sittidae; genus Tichodroma; species Tichodroma muraria. The sequence continues at coordinate 31,140 of WAAG01026635.1, read as the reverse complement.
TTTGATGGGCATTTTTGCTGTTGCAGCTCTCTGAGCTGCGTGAAATACGCTTGCTTTGTAACTGGCTGAGATGGTCCAAAATGCTAATTCTGATTTCTTCTTCCAAATAAATCATCATCACTCATTATATTTGCCACTTGCTGTGCAGCATCCAAGTGTCATGCGGACACTTTTAGAAACAAACGTAGAATGGATAAATTGGCACCTGGAGAATTGTCTTTTGCAATAGATATACATTATGGTCCACTGCTTGATTTGTACCTTAAATGCCACAGCTGATCTGTATAGCTTGATTAAAAGAAGCACTAGAATGAAAATTAGAGTCAGCAGACAGTGTTTATTTTTCTGCCTTCTGCATGTGAAATAAAAAAGGAGGAAGAGAACAAAAGAAAGAAGGGGCAGGAAGCTGATGGTCAGTGTCCTGCTAGGACTGTCCTGCTGTCCTTCCCTGTCCTAATGGGCAAGCTGTTGACTCTGGACTACAGGCAGGCCACATTCAAATTATGTACTAAGGTGTTTGAGATCAAGAGACCCATATGCAATTCCCACCTTCTGGGAATGCCAGGGGAGCAATATCTAACTTGGGCACTAGCAGCAGCTATTAGTATATAACCCTGCATCATGATCAGAGTAAGTTTCATTTTGCAGAAAAAGTAAGCAGTGGGTGGACAGATGGAGCTGAGGAGTAGCAAAAGTCAAATGCCCCTTTCTAACAACAATCCAAGCCTACCAGACAAAAAAGATGTGGGTTTTGGTTTCTGTTTTTCCGTGTCTTGCACAGCTAAAATGGAAGAGTCTGTTGGGAAGGCAGGGAAGGCTGTGAGGGAATTGAGGGCAGCCAAGCTCACAGCATGAGAAACAAACTGCTCTCTCTTTTAGAGTGCGTGGGGTTTGCCATAGGGCTTGGTTGTATAGGGATTGCTCTCTGCCGTGCTCCTTAATTGAACATGAAAGCAGCCTGGTCTGAAAGCGTCCTTGCATGCAGTGTCTATAAACCTTCCCTTGAGAGGGAGGTCAGCCTGTGCTGTATTGCACTCGTGGGCTTGTCTGTGAAACTGTGTGCTTCAGGCTGCCCTAGGCCTGGGTGCAAAAGGGGGTTGATACTACCCCCCAGGCTGGTGAGCTGCCTGCTTGATCTGTTTCCTGAGATTGGAATATTGTCTTTGCAGAAATGCAACCTCAATAACCCTGGCAGATGTGTCTCCCCAGCTCTTACACCTCTGCACTCAGGGTGTGCTGGGCAGTGCTCTCCTTCCTACCTTACTTCCACATTCAAGGGCTGCCAGTTGGCCTTGGACAGAATAACTGATGAATAGATACTTCTGGCTAGAGAGGGAAGATGAACTAGGCTTTTTTTGAACCCTTCTCTGCAGTTTGAGAGCCCTTGGAGCTTCAAAGGCAGACCAAGTTGGCCTGGAAGATCAGGGCAGACAAAGAGTTGTTTCTTGTTAAAACAGAAATGGGCTGCTGTAAATCTGAGAGGTGCATATGAATCTCTCCTGATTCTGGGGATGAATCTGGCTCCCTCCTTGTGCTCGGGGAAGGAAAGTTCTCTCTGGTTATGAGGACGTTTGTGGAGGTCAACAAGCCAGGTTAGGTATTTATAGCTTCACACATGCACATATGAACTCCCTCCATCCGTTACCAGCTCTGCAAAAAATACCCCTAAAGGGACAGCAACAGCTTCTAGGGAGAGGGAACATCCAAAAACTGCTGGGGAAGAAAGAAGGAAGAAACTGGATTTTTGCTTCTGCTGCTGTGACTAATTTCTAGGCCATTTGTGTTTGTTCTGGTGCTCAGGTTAGGACCCATGTTTGGGTTAGGAAAGAAATACTTGGTATCAGATTTTATCGGTCTGGTAAGTGCAATGCAGAAGGGAGTACACAAGAGCAGAAATCTTGCCTAGTGACTATTTTGCCCCAGTGTTTAACTGTTCCAGGACTTGGTTTGACTTCAAGAGAGCTACAATCCAAGTGTGGCTTGGCTTGGCTTGATGGACTATGAATAAAACTTGCTGAGGTGGCAGCTTATCTACCACTGAACAGGAGCTGGGGTGGACAAAAGAGCCACAAGCATCCTCTGCAGCACCTCCAGAAGAGGCTGCTAGGTGGGAAAAAGTGTACAGAGTTTGTCTAGCAGGCTGACATGATTAGGAGCACAAGTTGGGAAGACTGGTCATGATACAGGGAACAGTCTTGGGTTTATTCTCAAGAGGGTGACAAGAAAGGCTCTTTGAGGTGCTAAGAGCAATTTTAAATTATCCTTTCCCAAAGAATCCTTTGGGGTAAACTATATTCACTCCTAAAAGTCAGCACAGAGGTCAGCAGCGATGATCTTAGCAAAATGCTTATTGGTGCCCTGTGACTTCCCTTGCAATGGAGCTGCTGATGCATATTGAGTAATAAGAGATTTATTGTGTTTTCCTTAATGCTCCAAGAGTCCTTTACTAACATAGAAATTAGAAACCTCATTTTTGCTGTAAAAACCCCCTCCTGTTACAATTGGATGACATGCTGCTGAGCACTGTAGGTTTGAGGAAAATAGGAAACAGTATGAGAGTTGTCAACCAGAATGGGAAAGAGGCTGGGATTCCTGGAGGAGTTATGGAGAAGCCTGTGGGCTGCTACAGTTCAAGAGGTGCTGGTATTCCACGCTGTAGGGCAGAGATATGAGTTAAGGCAGAGCAGGGGACTGGACTGGAGAGAATACCTGAAATAACTAATTGTTCACAAAACAGAAAAATATAAGAGGTTGGTGGGAGTAGGATGGAGGAGATGTTCCAAGGGCAAAAAGAAAACAAAAATAGGCTGGGGGAGCAATGGCCAGGCTGAGATCTGCCACTTAATAACACTTGACAAAATGCAAATAATTTCTCCTTCCTAAGGATCTGCCAGGGGATGCCTCAGCTATCTGGGGTCAGTGATTAACACTCCTACCTCCTTTCCTATTGCTCCACGGAGATGAGGAGCTGGCACATATGTCTGAGGGAGGAAAAAAACTTGCTGTGGACCATAGAGCAGCAGGATTTGCCAGCTTGCCTCCGACTGCCCAGCCCAGCCCTGAGATACAGCTCAGCCGGGCTCGTGTTTGACTTCAGCAGACACTGCTTGTGGGCTTTGTAGAGGTGCACAGGGATAATCAGGATTTGGTTTCTGTTTGCTTGCTAATTTCAGCCCCTGCTGTGAGATTTGGATGTTTCTGAGGATTCTGTATTAGCTTTAATGATTAAAAAATTATTTCAATGCTTAGTGAAGAAGATGCATGATCCATCATTGAAGCCGCTTAGCAACAGGACTCATTAAGACACGTATTAGTACAGAAAGATATCCTTGCCCCAGCGCCCTCTTGGAATGACTATCCACTCATCTAAACAAGATAAAGGTCTTTGCTGGCCTCCTCTGAGGCCAGAGGATAAAGCAGTCAACTGTGAAACAAGATTTCTCGGTTCTTTTTTCTGTCTTCAACTATGCATCAGTATGTGGATGTGGGCAAATCATTTCACCTGCTTCAGTGCCTCAGTTCCCCCGCAGGTAAGATAAGCACAACAATGTATAAGCACTCTGGAGAAATGACTTTCAAGTGCCTAAACTCATTAGAGAAAAAACAACCAGTGCAGTGAATAAAACTGTCTTAGCCCCTTGCTGGTACTTTGTACTAACCACATGGTTCACTTTGTCCTCCTGAAGCCCCACATACAGTTAGCTAATTACAGGGGAGAAAAAAGATCTTCTCCTAGCTCCTTACCACCTGGTGGTAGCCAAGTACAGATGTTAAAACTTGTCATTTGGCTCAAAAGAATTCATTTTAGGCAAAGCATTTCTGGTTATTCTTCAAGGAAGGAAAGGGTCTGCCAGTTCTGGGGCAGGATCTAATTTTGCTTGAAGGAACACTGTTAAATACCGTGTCTGAGAGGAGAACAGTAATACTTTGTGTTTTATTCCCAGAGTCATTCACTAAATCTCTCAGCTAGATGCATTCTTAGGAGGAAAAAGAGAAGTGGGATGGAGGAAGCAGGTGTGAGAGCAGACATTTCAGTCCATAGTGAAACAGCTGAGGCATTCCTGATTCTTCAACTTACATGCAGGACATTGAACTTCATACCTGATGCACAAGCCTTGGTCACACCTTAGTGTGGGCTAAGGGAGACATAAATGAAAGAAAGACAAGGGAAGAAAAATAGGTGTAGGTGAGAAACTAAGGTGTGACTGAAAATGATTCCTGAGGAAGGGAAAAGGAACAGAAGAAATGAGGTTAATAGGAATACGAAAGTTGGAGAAAGGAGGAGGAGGAGGAATGAACAAGGGTGAGGGACCAGGAGACCAAGTGGGACAGCAACCAGGAGGCACAGTCAAATCATCTGAGTGCTCTCTGAAGAGATTGCCTATTTTGTCTCTGCCTTTTTTTTGTGTGTGATCTTGCCTTAAAATTGCAGGAATGTGGCGGCACAGCACTGGCGCTCTGATTTATTAATTCCATCCCGTCCCACAAGCTCATAAAACAAAAGCATCTGTGTTTGCTCAAGAGAAAACCATGAAGGGCCTCATTCACGTCAGAGGTGGAGAGAGAAGCTGGCAGATACAGGAAAGTCATCGTCTCCTCCTTCCTTTTCCCCTTTGTGTGGATCTGGGCTGGGGGAAGGGCCTTGGGAGAGAAGGATACAGGGGATGAGGTATCAGCAGGGAGAAAGTTAAGATCACCCTGGCATTTGTGCTGGAGAAAGTGGAGGGGAGGCACAATGAACACAATGACTGGACCAGTGAGGAAGGCACCCCAGCATAGCAGAGAGGACAAGATTCCTTGCTGCCACCCAGGCTCACCCAGCACTGGTCTCTGAAGTGGCACTTTGTGCAGTATTACCCCAATAAATGTCAGTCCCGTTGCTGCGGTCACGGTCAGGGCTTTCATGAAGCCCAGCACTGTTGGCAGTGTATAGCAACCCATAGCTACGGACATAACCATAAAAATAAATTCAATCTGCAAGTCACAGGAGAAATACCCCTTTACAGCTGTTTTTAGCTTTCAGAATGAGGGAGGGTCAGGGCAAGATGAATGTTAACTATCCTACTTTAACAACTGGGGCATGAAAGGGGAGAGGAGCCAGCAACCTCTACTCCTGCCAGGCAAGGATCAACTGTGCTGTTTCTACCAAGAGGCACTGGGAGATTTTTGTTGGGAGCAGAGGACCTTGCTAAAACCCTGCCCTTAAGGACAGTGTCTTTAGAAGTCAGGCTGCCCTGCAACACCCCAGGGGAGCGTGACCTCAGGGGAGGTAGAGTCTGCAAGTTACTGCTGCCTGCCCGGTCCTTGGCTTTTCCTCCAAGTTCTCCCACACAAGGATTGCTGAGGAGCAATCCTGCTTTGCTTAGCAAATCACAGTTCCCATGTGCCCTGTACTCCCACACACAGACCCACCGTGAACTTACAGAACGAGACAACACTGGTGCTCTAAAATCTTTTATCCAGAGCTGACATTGCCTGACTGCTAACCCTGTTCAGCTCCAAGTAATCCCTTGCTTGGCTAGAAGCTCCAATTGCTTGGCTAGAAGTTGGCTGTACTGGGAGTAAGTGCCCTTGCTCTCATTGACAAGGGGTAACATCCAAAGAAAACCATTTCCTTTTGCAATGCAGCATTATTCGTAGAGCAGCACCACATAAAGTTGCCAGGATGCTGGCAGTCTGCTAAAATCCACAACACGGGCAGGGGAAGTGGCAGCGTAAGCACCGCTGGACCAGCTCAAATCTCAGCAGAAGTTAACCTGAACCCGCTCCAGCTGACAAAACCCAAACCTACAAGAGCTAAGTGTCAGCACACAGGCTGGAAAACACGATTTTTTTGCTTCTGCCTGGAAATTAAAATATGCCCCAGTGATCTTCACTTGAACACGTCTGTGTCCTTTTGTCTTTTGTCTTACAGTGTTGTGGGTTTTGGAAGGTATAAAAAAACCCCTTTGCTAGAGGATGCAAGAGGTTCAGCCCTGAAGATTTAGATCTATTTCAAGTGGACTGCCCTGTCCAGTGATGAACAACCTACTATCCATCACAATTTCTCCTCTTCCTGAATCCTACACTCAGCACCAGCAGCACCTTGTAGCACAGAGTTCCTTATGATGTCACAATGCACAGCATGGGAAAATACTTTTATCATCAAATTGCTACCTTTCATGTTTTCCTGAATGCAGTCCAGTTCCTCTACTGAGAAAAGACCTGTAGAGAAGCATTCATTCTCCCTCTTCTGTGTTGTTGATTGCTTTGTTTTTCATCCAATGTCCCTCCTCATGTGTCTTCCTGAGCTAACTAACCCCATCTTAAGGAATCTCTCTTTGCGCGCCAGGCATTAGCGGATTACCTGATCAGAGTAGGGATGAACAGCAAACAAAATCTGAAGGTCGCTGTGCTGGAGCTGTGGATCCCAGATCTGTGTCTCAGACCTGGGAAGCTGTGTTTCATGAGGGAACTTAGATCATGTTTTATAAATCTCAGGAATTTGCAGAGTGCAATGTTTTCATCTCAGGCAGAAAGATGTCAGACAGCCCCCCACACTGCGTGGTAGGGGAAGCCAACAGGGTAGGTGACTGAACACTTGGGAACATTGACAAAGTAGATAAATTCGAGTTTTAAGGAAAGGCCTTTGGGAGCACTAATGTCACATGAGAGCAAGCTAGAAGAGACTTCAAGCTTTTAATTTTGAGTCTGAACAGCCTAAAACAGCATGAAAAATTAAAGGAGCAAGTTTTTCTAAGTGGGCTGGCCACGGGTTGAGGTGCGGTTCAGAGACGTAACCCAACCTGGAGGAATCAGTGGGGTCTGACAAGTGTCCCTTTCAAAGAACTGGCCTTAGGCAGTCATGTGTGCACCTGAGACGAGGATGATGACAGCCAGAGGTCTCGTCCATCCCTTGTATTTATTAGTCTTTTGTGGTACTGGTAGGTTTTAAATCGCAGTCCTGTTAGGCTGAGCTGCTTCCCAGCAAGTGCTTCCCAGAGACGCAGGGGCCTCTCGCCTGCGAGACAGATGATCTGGGGCTGTCTCAGCTCTGACGCGATGAGCTGCCATGTCTCCCTTGTAAAGAGGGGGTAGTCATCCTGACAAACAGCTCTGTATGTGGGCAGGCAGTGCTCTTAATCACACATGCAGAGTACTTGGAGATCTCGGGATGGGAAGCGGTGCAGAAAAGCGAAATGCTTATCATTAGGCAGAAAGGCCAGGAGCAAAAAGGGCAGAGTGATTTTAGACTCCTCCAGGGCCCTGGAGGTGTGTGGGACCCAGATTCCAGTCTGGCTTATTACCTCCTTTTTAGGCTTCTTCTTTTATTAGGAACAATTAGATACAAGGAGGAAGGGGACAGATATCATCTTTCCTGTGTACATCCTGCAGAATAATTGCAGAGCTTTCTCAGAACAATTTTGCATGCTCAGTAAAGAGCATCTTTGAAGCCTATCAAATATCTCATCCCTTGTAGGTACACATATGAAGGCTTGCAGCACACGTCTTCGTTGCTCCCAAGTATCGTGAACAGGAAAGACCATCGGAAGTGCTCAAGGAGAGGAAGAAGAGGCCTCGGAAGCAATTCCAGGAGGTGGATGGAGTTGCGGAGTGGCTTCTTACGATTGGAACAGGAGCATTGCTTCCTGAGGCATTGGAGGAAAGCAGGAGGCGACTGTGCCTGCAGCACCAGCACCCTGGGAGAGAGGGGCAGCTGAGGCTGGAGTTATGAAGACACTGAGAAACACAGGGATGTGTAGAGCACTGTCACTGGCAGGTGATTACCGTGGTGAAGAGGGGAGGAAAGCCATCCAGGGGTACAGCTGGAGTCAATCCAGTCCAGGCTCCTGCCAGCAAGCTGCCTGCTAGGTTCGACTTTGATCTCAGACACTAAGGACATCTCCTGGCCTGCTGCTGAGGCAGAGGAAAGTTCCCTGCCAAAAAGCACCTTTACCAGTGCTTCATAGGCAAGAAGAAAGGATGCTGGGTACACAGGAGACACAGCCTCGAGCTGTCCAGTGCAACCTCGGACACTCTGCTGGGAAGATGTCATTAGAGAACACAGGCACTAGGCACAGGCACCAAAATATTCCCAAACCATGGAAAGAATATGACTTTAAGAGCTGTACATTGTAGAAGTGTTTTCTCTCTTGCGTACATTTAGCTGCTGTATAGCTCTGTACAGCTCCCTAGGCAACAGTCTTCCCAGATGACACTGTAACAAAGCCCAAAGGTGCGGGAGCTTCCCTCATTAAAACCCTTGTCGTGGGAGCAAGTGTCCTCAGCCCAACTGCTTTGCTTTCTATCCCGTGGCTGTTAAACTGTCTTACAAGCCAGGCTGAGACCCTTTGTTGTAAAGGTGGCTGCATCTCTGCTGTGCTCTGTGTCAGCTCGTTGAATTGCTTTGGGATTGCAAGGCTGCCTAGATGATTTCGCTATTATTATTATTATTACTACTATTATTGTTATTATTACTACTATTATTTTTGCTACATTGAAGGTGTTAAAGAAGAGCTTTAACTTGGTCTCACCAGATTCCTGAAACACCCGATACGATGTGTTAGCTGCACATCTACCTCTGTACGTTAACTGCTCTGCGGAGCCTTAATTCAATGCAGACTGAAGTGCTCTGAAGGCAGCACCAAAGCCACTCCTGGGAGGGACGGGGGGAGCGAGGGCAGGAATCACAGTCACGGAGCTCCTGGCCTCACACCGGGCAGACACAGCGTGCGCTCAGCTACTGGCGCTCACGCTCGGTCTGTATCCCTGGTGTGTGCCTGCCAGCAGATTCCAGGAAACCATGCAGCAGACACCAACCAAAGGTGATGGAGCCCCCACATCCTGCTCCAGGGCACGGAGAAAAGGGGACTGGCAGCATGCACGGCTGCAAACAGACAGGCTGTCACACACAGCTCTGCCAGTGGCCTCCTCCTGCCCTGTAACCCTCTCCACTGCCTGAGGCTGAGGTCCCCATAATCTCCTATTGAGGAATCACATTTTGCAATAACGATGGCCTCCCTTCTGTGAGGTTCCTATCCTGCTGTCTCTGTGCACCTGTCTCCCAGCTTGTGGAAGTGCTATATGGCCCCTGTTCCTAGTTCTGTCTGAGGTTAGTGAGGTCAATGCCTTGCACTTCTGCTGTCCTTCCAGAGGTACAAGGTGTGAACCTCCCCACCCTCTTTTCCCTTTTTGCACCTGATGAGATTTAAGCCCAAACAGAAGTGGGTGATCAGATTCATGTGTGAAGCTGCTATACCTTGCTACACTCTCTGCATATGTGCTTTGCACAAGGAAGCCTCCTCTGGGTCCAAAAAACGAACCGAAAGCACCTGCAGGGGCTGCATTGCTCACTCTCCCCCACTCGCTGAGCTGTGAGGACTTCAAGTTATCGGACAGGTATTTATAGCTTGTCATTATTGCTCTGCTATGGTGATGCTTGGTGCTGCCCTGCTGATTCCAACATCCTTTCTCTCCAGCTGCACAGAAATTGCCCCTTGGCAGGTTTCCCTAAGGAGTTACTCAGGAACTGGCTGCTTCTCTCCAGATTTGCAGCACCTTGAGGGGTTTCTATCTGTCACACATTAGCTGCTGAACCTCCCCCTCTTCTCCTCTGGCCCGAGCTGGATGGTTGAGTGGCTAGAGGGGGAGGCCAGAAAAAAAGTACTTTCCAACTCACCTAGCAAGATCCACCCCAAACTGCTCCAGAACACCAGCAAGTGCATCCCTCGGTAGACGCCCGTGTGCGAGGCAGGGGTAGAAACTGACAGAACCCTTCTTCCCCAGACGTCCTACTCTTGCCCTCTCCCAATCCACCTCTCCAGAGCCTCTCACTGGGACGCCCACTTGGGGTCGGCTCCCGCCGAGGCTACCTGTGCCTACACACAAACCCCCTTGTCGCCCTTCTGTAGTTTGGCTTCTCTGCTAGTTGTCACCAAGGGGCGCAATAAAACCTCTCCGGGAGCAGCGGCGTGCCCGGGACCCGCGTTTGGGTACCCTTGCTCGGAGATCTCGGCGGCGAAATTCCCGGGTGGACACGCACCAGGAACGGGGGCATCCCCTCACAGCTGGAAAATTCCAGCCTGGGAGTGGGATGTCGCTCCCCTGGAAGGTGTCCGGACCAAGGTGTGGGGGGATGCGGGGACAGGGGCTCCCCGCCAAGCGCGGAAGCGGTTCGGGCGCTGAGCAGGGATGAAGTTCGGGGATACAGCTGCCGGTCGCGGGGCAGGGCACCCCTCCAGCGACAAGCGCCGGGGGACCCAAGGTCACCGCTGTATTCCCGGCGCCGCTCCCACCCCCAAAGCCCCGGTGCCCGAGCGCGGGGTCTCCCGCTTACCTGGCGAGATGGGCCGGTCACGGCGGAGACGCCGGGGTGCCGGGCGCGGGGCGGCACCGCGCCGGGGGCTGCCGGGGGAGCATCGCCCGCCGCCGGGCGGAGGCGTGTCCTCCCTGCGCCCAGGGAACGGCACCGGCACCGGCACCGGGACCGGCCCGTCGGCGCTG
>WAAG01026635.1:767-20600 GCA_013390105.1 Tichodroma muraria | reverse complement strand
ATGGCGGCGCCCGCCTTCAGACGGCGCCGGCGATGCGGCTACGCGCGGCGCGGAGCAGATTTAAGGCCACCCCGTGCCGGGGGTGGGGGGAGCGCCGAGGGCCGCCCGCAGCGGCTCCTGCGCGCCGCGCATCCCGCGGGGCCACCTTAAGCGGGGAAGGGGCGAGCGCGGAGCCAGTGAAGGGGGAAGGAGCGGCGAAGAGGCGACCCGAGCCAGGAAAAGGGGGAAAGGCGAGCGGGGCCGGGCACGGCCGCAGCGCTGCCCCTGCCGCCCGCAGCGGGGCCGGGCACCCTCGAAGGGGGAGGGTTCCCTGCCCCGGGCCGGCCGCTGCGCTTCCCGCCGAAGGCGAGGGGCGGGATTTTTTTTGCCCGCCCCGAGGGTCTCTCTTTGCCGCTGACCGGCGCTAGGGTGATATCCCGCTCCGGCTGCTTCAAGAAAGAGCCACCTGTCATGGCTACAGCCCGTGCGGGTTGGCTGTCTATTAGGCAAATAGGAGTCACAGCCTGAGCCCGCTGTTTCACACGGCTGTTTCACAGCCCGAGCGGCCGCTGCACTTCTGGGATTTGGTCCCCACAGATGCTGCTTGATGCGCGCATCGCCACTGCGTGCCTCAGTTTCCCTGAGGTGGGATGATGGCGATGTTGGTGCAACCACTTTCCACTGCAGCAGCCGCTGGGCCATTCCTTGCTCTGGCCGCATGAACAGCCAGAGCCAATGCTTTGTCTGGCGGCCTCTGCCTCGGAGCAGGTTAAGTGGGAGCAGAAGACCGGCCCACTTCAGTTTTCCCCTGCCTGCCTCCCTTAGGTGCTGTCTTTTGGCCATAATAAAGTCACCACGCTGCTTGAAGAGGGGTGTGAGAAGCAGCTCTTCCTTCAGCCTCTCAGCCTGGGCTGGATGCGCAGAGGGCAGAAGTGAGGGCTGTCACACCTTGGCCCCGCTGTAGGAAACTTCTTGCACTGAGCTGCACACATCTATTCCTCCCTTACCCTTCTGAGGGTTGCAACTGCCATATTCCAGGAGTTTCTCCTGAAGAGGTTTCAGCGAAACAGCTCTCGTCAAACCATAAGGCACAGAAGGTAGCACAGTCCCAGGCTCAGGTGGGGACTTGTTGATCACGTTTGGCTCCAGGTAACAAAGCTCCTGCCATGGGATGCAGTAAGCAGGGCAAAATATTTTGAGATCCTTGGCTGGCAAGTGCTCTTGAAGAACGAGAGGAGTCTGTCTTCTCAGGATAGCTGGCAGGTCTTGGCCACGTTTCTTTCTGGAGCAGGCATTTCTGAAAACACCTTGGAAAGAAAGACATCAAGTGACATTTTACAGCCCAAATGACATTTACAAAGTGGAACACAGAGGCGAACCCAACACAGGCAAAGCAGCAGGCCAGTGCCAGTGCCTTTGCACACCTGCTTCTCCCTTTGTCAAGGGGACATTCCGAGCGGTTGTGTTCAGTGCCCAGAAGGACAATGGCCATGCTCACCACTACTGTGCTTATGGTTGTGCAGAACCACTGGCTGTGTCCTTCTGCACCTCTCTCCAGCTAGAGCAGGGCATGAAGTGCTGCTCTCCACCAAGTGTACTGAGGGCTGCTCCTATTCTGACCTGGCATCCTAGGCTGCCCTAATGGCAGAAAGCCATCCATCCATCCATCCAGCCAGCCAGCCAGCCAGCCATCCTTGGTGTTGGAAGAATGAAGTCCCCAGGTTGCACGGTCAGCCCAGAAGGGTTCTGTGTACTTTTGGATGAAAGCCAGCATGTGGGTGTCAGGAAATGGTGAGATGCTTCCCCACAGATGGCTCAGCAGAAGCCTGAATTCCTCTTGCACTACTGACAGAAGCATTACCCTGCTCCAAGAATGATTTAGCTGGGTTATTCTAGCTCTGCAGCACCTTGATTTTAGGAAAATCCGCACCAAAGAAATTGCCTACGCCTGCAAGGCATTGAATCTTTCAGAATTCCCCGGGATAAGGCAGAGACTTTATCCTCCTGTGGCTGGGGAAAGAACTTGGGGAGGAGTTAATTGACTGATTATTAACCACAGGCATCTTGGGTGGTTAGTGAGCTGCAGGCAATCCTTGGGTGAACACCCTAACCCTGGGACCTCTTTAGGAGAGGTTGGTTAAAGACTTTGACTTCTGGGGTTCTCTCTGGAGTGGAAAAGCATGAGGAAGAGATCAGATCCAAGGCTGCTGAAAACTCTGGAAGCCCAAACCACTCAGGCTTTGCTTACTCATGCTCTTTTTTATGTCCACAACTTTTGACACGGCTGTTTCACTGCTACACACAGAGCCACAGTTTAGTCAGCCTGTCCTGTGGCTGGACTGGGGGTGCTGAGAGTTGGCAATGCAGGAGGATGCTTCCCCTCATGCCACAGTCAGAGCTGGCTCCTGGCAAAAGCTGCACACTTCTGCAAGGAGACTCACTTCTGGGGCAAGTGGGTTTGTGCAGAGATATTTTTCTTGGATAGAGCATGCACAGTAGATTTATTGGAGGTGACAGTGGATTATGCAGTGTGCTACAGTCTTCTTTGTCCCTCCTGAAGGCAGTGGCTGGAGCAGTCTGTGTTCCTAGCCACCCGGCAGTGGAGCTGCTGCCCTGGTAGGACCTTCCTTCTTCCACTGCCACCACAGCTCTGTCCGGCACAGATATATGCAGCAATCCACACTGCAGTGCTCTGGGTGGCAGCTCTTCCCTGGCATGCTGTACTTTCCTAGGCCATCTGCCCCTCTCTCTGCCTACACTTCCTCCACTGGAAGTACAACATGATGTGAAACTCCACGAAACCTCCATCCTGAGGTTGCCACTAAGCTAAGTGATAAGTGCTTCAAGATCCTTGGAGAGATGCTGTTGGAGAGGGTAGCATACAGTTGCAATCTGTGTGCAATTTATTCCTGCAATTTGATTTTCTCGCTTTTTCACTGCCATGCTCTAAGGGGCCTGAGGCTGTGCCAGCCTTGAGGCAGACCCACAGACCACATCCCTGAATCTTGCAGCAGTAAGTCACAGGAGGAAACACTGTGGAAAATGTTCCCTGACTGGAGCTGCAAAGGAGGAAGCTGTGCTGCAGAGCTGTGAGCCTCCCAAGGAATTACTCCATCCGGGCTGAGTGGCTGCAGCTGCTCCCCGCCCTCCCGACTCACCCCTCCTGTTGCAGCTCATACCAAGCAATGCATGGTACAGTGTGTGTCAGGGGCACCTTATAGCATTGGAGGAGTGAGTTGTTCACTCTTCCCACCCTTCCTTTTGACAGGGGATTTGGCTACAGGGCACCAGGGACCTTGCTGGTGTCCTCTGCTGTGGGAATGTGTGTGGTGCTGTGCTGTTGGGACCGTCCTCTCGCAGCTGTGCTGAGAACTTGCCTCTTGGTGCCCTCAAGGCAGCGGAGAAGCAAAGAGCCGCTGCTGATTCCTGGCTTGCGCGGTGTATTTCACAAACAAAAGGTGAGGAAGAGCTGGCAGCAGCCCTGGAGAAAGGCACACAGGGAATGTGGATTTGAGACTGAAAAGGTCAGTCAAGGGTCATGCCTGCACCTGACATGGCCTGTGAAGCATTGCTAGGTAGTGGCATCACTCAGTCTCTGTAAATACAAATCTCGAAACACTGCACACACATACTAAAGTGAGTAAAACCTTCCCTGTGAGCTGGGAAGGTGGCACCCTTTCTGCTGAGAGGGAGGATAAGCCCTGGAAAAGACAAGTTATTCCCTCAAAGTCACCCCTGAAATCCATATCTGAGCAATGCAATGAGACACCAGAGGTCTTGCCTGCAAAACCCCTCCCTGGTCAGGCTACATACAGCCCGATGGTATTTTCAGAGAGCTTGCTGAGCTATCTTCTGCCTAGTCCACACCTCTGCCCCAGGACAGACCCCCTTCTCAGCTCCTTTCCTGCCCAACCTTCTGGATGTTGTTAAAGAGTAACAACAGGGATGAAGTGGGATGTCAGGTGCATCTCTTCTGAGGTCCAAAGCTGCAGCAGGGCCTCTCTCTCTCCTCATTGTAAACCTGCCTGAGAACAAACAGTCCTTGATCTAAAATCTGCCATCCTTTGAAGAACCTGTACTTCAGCAAAGCAGCCAGCAGTTGCTGCCTGAAGAAGGCTGAAAAGCCACTCTGCAAAGCTTTGCAGTTTCATTTCTCTCCCCCTTGAAGCACCAGAGCTGTACACTAATCAAGCTATTTCTGCTACAAGCTTGGGAGGAAAGAAAGAGAGATTGTTAGTGTTAATGCTATTTTTAAATACTTTGCAGACTCTTGAATAGGATGATGATGGGGGCCGGGTAAGGACCCAGACAGAGACAGATTGATGTGTGGTAAACACATCTGCTATTCTGCAACTGGGAGGCAGCTCTTTTGCCAGCACCACTCCAAAGGTGCAGCAAGGAGCCACTGTGAGGGCTCTGCTTGCAGCCTGCGACAGGGCTTTGGCTTGGTGCTTCCAGTGCTCTCTGCTCCTTCCTTGGCCACCTGCAAGGCAGTGTTACTGCAGAGGGCCTTAGAGCTTGCAGCTCCCCAGGAATCAGCTTCCAGTCACACAGCATGCAGGCCAGAGCCCTCACTAACCTTCTGTGCCAACAGAGCCAACACCTTCTGTGTGGGGAGAGCAATTGCCTACTCCTGCATGTACCTTGCACCCTAGGGAAGGGTTCTGTCCTTGAAAGGCTGGAGAGAGCCTGAGTGACTGCCTTTCCTCAGATCCTCCTGCCCACCAGCTAAAGAAATGCAGAACTAAAGAAAGTCTCAGGCTTTGGTCTCATCCCTGCAGGACAGAATGTTCCCATATGATAGGGACAGAACAGGATGGGAGCAGGGAAGTGAGAAGGACTGTTGTATTGATGGAGAAGTTTAAAGCAACCCTGAACCATTGAGCTGTTGGGACAGGGGCTCTGTGTGTACCCCAAAGATGGCACATCAGCATTCTTGTCCCTCTGGAAAAGTTTTGCAAAGGGAAAATATGATTTACCTTTTGATTGATTTATGACTCGTTCTTTAGTGTCAAGCAGAGAGATTTATCCTGAGGGTTGATCTCTATAGAATGGCTTATAAAAGGAAGATGCTCTCTGTTAAACTGTCAGCTTTAAGAATTATTTCTATGCCATTCTGTCAGTCTTGTCTCCATTAAATTCCATAAGGCCTTTCCTTAAATGTAAGTAACTGCTTTTGTAAGAAACTAAATCTTAAGTGAGCTATCTGTTGAAAGCACAGATGGATCCTCCATCCCATTACAGTGGGTCGATGCACGAGTAGTTTTGAAAGCACCGTCATAGAGACCCCGACCTCGACAAGGAGACGTTGCCACTCAGCACACCCTGACCACAGCAAATCTCTCTGCGCTGCCATTCCCAACAGCCAGTATTAATCTTGCATCCAGAAGGATGAGAACGGCCCTGCTTTCCATAACTGCTCTACTGACAGTGATGTCAAATCCTTTTTCCAAAAGCCGATCGGGACATGTCCTTTGTCTGCTCCTTCTGGGAGGCGGAGGGAGGCTGGGGGTGGAGAACAGAGGGCAGTTGTCACCCAGCTCCTCGGCTATATGAGAAAGTGGCTTCTGTTTCCGAGCTTCTCTCTGCTCCACATCTTTCATCAACATCGAATTGAACAAGACTTTCTTTTGTACGAGGGGAATGAATGGTCCGCGCAAGGGTCAAATAGCACCGCCTGCCCAGGCTGGGACCTGCCTAACACAGTATGGGCTTGTCCTGGGGACACACAATCGCCGTCAGTTGTCATTTGTATGTGCCCCCAAGGCTGGCCTTGCCTCCTGGCACTGGACACGGGGGCAGAGTCCATGCATCCATCCAGCCAGGGGAAGGAGGCGAATGTCAAGGCAGTACTGCCCTCTGCAACATGCAGTGCTGCATTCATGTGGCTGAGGAGGACTTTTCTGCACTTGGTGTCCCCCACTTGCTGGGTTAGTGCTTGAATGCAAGTCTGAGCATGCCGGCAGTTCCACGTCGTCACAGCTGTGAAGTCCTGTATGAAAAACCTACATGTGAAGGTCAGATAGGAGATTTCTCTTGATGTGGTGATGTTCTGATCTGGGTAACAGCTCTAGTTGTGATTTTTAGTCTTTAAATGAGAGGCAGCCACAAATCCCTCTGGATTCTCCAAGTCAGCCACATGCCTCCCCCAACACAAACAGGCAAAGTCATCTCATAAATGTGACAGAAGCTTTTGATCATTGTCTGCTAGAACAGAATCTGCCTCCTGCTGTAGGTTATGCATCACAGAAAGATGCATGCTGATCTTTGCTGGTGAACACTTAGATGTTTGTTTATCCGTCCTTCCAGTGTGTATGGGGCCCTCTGACTACGTCAGCTACTGATGCCAGCCTCTGAGGCTGGGTACTCAAGTCTGGGCAGAGCCTTCCCTCTTAGGAGGGCTGAATCTGTTGATGAGAAAGCAGAATTTGTCAAGGCAAAGAAGTACATGGTGTCCAGTTTTCTTTGCAATGTCTTTTCCTCTAAGCCTGCAAGCTCTCCCTTAACAAGAACAGCCTCCGCTTCTCCAGTGTAATCCTGCTTAGGTTTCTGCTTGGGAGATAGCTTGGACATTACAGATTCAGTGCATTTAACATTCTTTGCTTTCTGGGAATCTCTTGAACACTGGTCAGGCCAAGGTGATTACAGCTGTGCTGAGTGGAACAGCAAAAACGCCGAAGCCTGAGCTGAATGCCAAGACAGGCTGTTTCTGTGTCAATCAGCAATGAAGAAGTCTGTGTCTATGGGCAAAACCAGGACATGAACAGGATAAGAGGCTGCAAATGTGTCTATAGAAGAACTAAGGACTCTTAGTGGTTGCTGTATTGTGCTACACCAGCAAATAGAAAGGCCACTGTGCTGGGCTCTTTGTTAAAGTCATCTCAACCTCTATGCTGTCGGTTTCCAGTGCTTGTAATGCTTGGCCAGTTAATCATTTTTGCAACATGAAACTCTATTTCAGTCCTCAAATAGAGTATTGCAAAGTGTGCTAGACCAGTGTGACATGACAATGATATAAGAGGTCTCAGAAAGCTTTCAGAGCTCTGGACGATGGATTATACTCCTGCTGATGAGCTGTCTTTAAGAACAAGAGGCAGTGCCACCCAACCTGAAACAGGTAGAAAGACTCTATGAGCAGAGAAATGGGATGAGCTCATGAGCACCGATATGGAAGTCCTTTCCTCTCCATCCTCCTCCATCTGTTGACCTCATCTCAGCACTGCAGAGGACACTGCGTGGGAGATTCAAACGTTAATTCAGACTTTGGGCTTGCTCGGCGCTCAGCACCTCGCCCACACAAATCCTGCCAATAGTCATTATTGTGATGTCTTCAGAGCTACTTCCAGTGAGAAATATCGGGAGAAAAGTGATGGGTGGATGTAATGTAATGTGCTGACACCACATGTACCTTGTACCCCACTCTTTATTTCAGTCTCATTTGTGATGAAAGCCTCCCTGCTATTTCTTTGCTTTCCACCTCAGAAGCAGCAAAGGATCAGGTCAGGGGAATGAAATGGACACAAATGTGCACACGCTTCATGTATGTGTGCATGCATGTCTGTTTGTACCTGTGCTGCACAAGGAATAAAGTCAACGATGCCTCCTCGAGTAAGTCACGGGTCACCTGTCATCTGTCTTTGAAGGTCTAATTTTGTCAAACTAGACTGATTTTGTCAATAGGGCATCTATATACATTGAAAACATTGTCCTAAGAAGAGATAATGCTCTCAATGAGAAAAAGACTGCACATGTACTTTTGTATCCTTTAAGACTTGAACATTCTGGGAAATTGAGTCATGTGGCAATAGAATAGCAGTTATTGCTCTAGCTATGTTATTTTAACTCCCTCATGTGCATAATCTCTTTTGGAATAAGGGTAATTACTCCAAAGTAAGAAAATGCTTTTATTCTAGAACAGCATCTCCCTGAGGGTGAATTATACTGAGAGCAGAGTGTGAACTAGTTTTTCCTTCCTTACCAGACTTTAGGATGCAAAAATTGTTTTCTGATCTGAACCAGAATAAAAATCAGATTATTTTGAGATTTTTATCTGTGAAAATAAATAGGCGAGAACAGGAAGAGCTCCTTAGCAGCCTACTGATAAGTATCTGCTGTGGGTAGACGATCCACAGTTTGAGATCCCTTGACTCTCTGATTCATGGATGGACATTTACTTGGAAATCCTGCTTAGAAAGAAATGTCCTGAACACACTTCACTGTAATGAATGTGTGTTCTGACTCTTATTGTCTTTTTCTTTTTTTTTTTTAATTTGAAGTGTCCTTGTCCTTGAGAAAAGTTTCATCTTTGATAAAATCAGTTGGTATTTTCTAATGAAACACTGGTTTGTTAAAAAATTCATGACCAGCCTTAGTAGTATTAGCATAGATTTAATGGTATAATTATCTAACTATAGTTATGCTGGTCAGTTCCCTGAGGTACTGAAGCTCTAACCTCATTTCTTCATTTGCGTGTGAGCTCGAATGATAGTGCAAGTCGAGTAATCCTCTCCCCTGAACACGGGCATCTCATCTCTTCCCTGGAACTACCCTGGCTAGTGGTGCCCAGCAGCACTTCCCTGCTCCTGCCATGCAGCCCTCCCGGGCTGCCCACATATATGCCGACAGCTAGGATTCCCCTGAGGCTCCCTCAGACCCTCACCTTCCAAACAAGCAAAATCCCCAGCCACTGCATTCCTTACCCCCGCGCTCTGCGTTTGCGGCACTGCCAGCACCCTGGACTGCTCTCGGGCCGGTGACCTTGAAGCAGCGAGCTCTGTTATCTCCTCGCCAGCCTGCCTTTGCCCACCAGCTTGCCTTTGCCTTCCCGGCGCATCCTCCCCCTCCACGGCCGCACTTGCAGCTTGTTGCAGCATCTGCTGCCCTCTCATTTGGAGTCTCAGTGAACGCTGCTGCCCTCAGCTAACTGTCAGTATTTATCATGACATCCCATTAGCGCAATCCACACTAATGACTGTGAAAGACTCGTCCATTTCCATTTTCTAAAGGGCTTCCACTGGCTGGAATCCAGCTGCAGGGTGAGGTTGCGGAGGGTGGCGGGGGGACAAATCTTCGTGTTGACAGAGCAAAGCGTACATATCATTACCGAGCGCTCTCCCCTCCAGCGGCTCAGCAGCTGTCGGGGACGAGTGAGGGATTCCTCTCTTGGCAGCTCAGCACTTGGCTGGGGCACTGCAAGGTGTGAGCTGGTCTGGGGAGGGGGGGATCTCCTCCCTTTTGCCATCTGCACGGGCAGGACAGCTTTCCAGTTAAACAGATTGCAATTGTCCAAAGCTGCCATTTCTCTCTGAAGTGCGTGTTGAGAATTAAATCTGCAGTCGCGCGCCCAGTGTGGAAGAGCCAGGAAACAGGATGTAAAAAGTTCGTGGTCAGTGTGTATGTGGTGGGGAGAGAGGACAGGATTGGGGAATCATGATGCAGCCTCTCCCTACCCTACACGGCAGTCAGTTCATCTGGTGTGCAGGTCTCAACTCCTGGGGTCTAAGTCTATAAGGTCTCTGATTAGTCCTCCCCAAATGGCCCCAATAAGGAAGAATTAACTTCTCCCATATATCCAGCACTCTTACCCACTCCTTTCCAACAGCTTTTTAATCCAAATCCTGTTTGTGTCCCTTTTGTCTGACTGAATTGGACTTTACTGCAAAGGAACTGAGAGACTTCACTGTCAATTTTGTGTAGAGAAGGAATGGGTCCATGGGAGATGCTCGAAGCTCTTGCTATGTCATTCTAGGTGGAGATAAGTCAGTTCTGTTGCAGTGAGACCAAAAAATAAGGGTTACAAGGAATCAGGTTTGTATTCTGAGCCCAACCCTGCAACAATCCCTGGTGGGTGTTTTGGTTCAGGTGAAGGCAGAAGAGCACATGGCAGACAGAAATCCAGGGCAATCAAACACAGTAATGCCATTCCCTTTTCAGGTCTTGACACCATTTTCTCCTTGTCCCTCTCACATCCTGACTCCAAAACCCCCCACCCACTGTTGGCACAGATCACCCTGTGCTACCCAGCCCAGAGGCCTCTATACAAGTGAAATGAAGTAAAGAGAGCTTCCATCTCTGCCATCAGGAAACTTTTCCACAACCCAGTGCAACTCTGGCCATAGAACTTGCCTGATACTGGGTTGGAAATATCCTCTTTTGCTCCTAGTTTGTCTCCTGACTCCCTAGCAACCTTGCCCTTTAGCTATTGATGAATAGCTGTGTTTGCTTTTGGTCATCTGTTATCCCACAAATATAGATTTAACTTCTGTAATACTTGCTGTAAATTTGACCTTCTAGCTCTCTGACTGGTCTCATCATTTTTCTCTGATCTTCAGTTCCAGAAATTGCCAGAAGTGCCACAAGTACACAGCTGATGTAAACTCTTGCCAGGCAGATTCCCCCCCCCCCTTTCTTAGGTGCCCAAAGCAACAAGGACCATTTTCAGCACATTTTTATATTAAAACCTTCTGTTTAGTTGGTGCTTCCTCTCCCTAGGACCTATGCTGTTACCAGAAACATTTCACATATCTTCAATTTGCTGAGTATGTGCTAGCAATAATTTAGCCTTGACTTTTTAAAATGAATCCCATCTGGATGTTTCTTGCTGAGGTTTCCAATCTCTCTTGCTCTGTTCCTGGTTTGCTTTGGTCTTCATTATTTCATCCCCAAGGAACCACGAAAGGTTTCTATAGTCCTCCTTTGATGTCTATCCTTGTCTCACTGCCTGTATACTTTCCTTTTGCATTTTAATTCGTTGAGAAGTTTTTTGTTTATCCAAATGGGCCCTATGCTGAAATAACTGGTCTTCCTGCTGAACAAGATTGCTTGTTCCTAAGCTCTCAATAATTTTGTTTTAAGAATCAGTTAGCCCCCCTCAATATTTTAGCCCCTCACAGCAGCTTCTTTTTCATATGATTCTGCCTAGAAAGTCTCTAAAAATTTTGCTCTGGGAAGATCCAGAGTATTAACAGCTGTTTGCCTTCCCAAACATTCTCTAGATCTTAAACTCAGTGATTATATGGTCACTGTGGTCCAAACTACTTCTGTGACGTCACTCACCACTATAGTCCTCATTTGTGAGCAGGAAGAACATTGCTTTATCTCTGCAGTGTTTTGAGGTTCCTAGGACATACCTGGGTTTCCTGTTGCCCTCCCAGCAGATGTTTGGATGGTTGATATTCCCTGTGAGGATCAGGGCCTGCACTAAGGAGATTTCTGTTAATTGTTTTTAAGAGGCCTCATTTTCTTCCTCCTTTTGGTCAAGGGGTTTGTGATGGAACCCCAATGCAGCCATCCTCATGTTTCTTTCTTTGCTCCGCCTGTCCTTCCTAAAGAACATCCATGACCTCCAGCTGTGAGTAACATCCTACCATGTCTCTGTGATCCCACATGATCCTTCCTTGCTCACTGCAATCTGGAAGATGGAGAGGAAGCTGGATGAAGGTAGACACAGTCCCTTCATGTGACTTCCCTTTGTGTAAGAAACCTCTTGCACCATGTTCGTTCCCAGCCCTTTTCCAGCCCTTTACCTTGTGGTCATCAGTACTGGTTCCTCCCTGCTGCAGTTTAGAAAACTCTGTTGCCTGGTGTTTCCGAGCAGAAGGAAGTGTTTTCTGAGGCATGACAGTGAAACGAAGCTAAAACAAACACAGAAAGATAGATACTGAGATGTTCAGATTCAGAATGAAGATAGAAATAATAAATATGCCTTAAGAATAAAATGTTTTACAGCTATAACCTGTTTTTCACTGCTGCCCTCTAAGAAGATGGGTACTGCACATCATATGCTGTGACAGGGTGGTCTCACTAAAAGCAAAATGATATGTGATGTGAGTGAGAGATTCATGGCACACTGGAGACTGTCTTGTCTTGCTTGTCTGGCTGAGCTTTGTGTGAAACTGATATGCTCTGATTATCTCTGATAATATGACCTGATGGCCAGAGGGAGCTCCCCTACACAGCACTACAGCAGAAAGAGCTGTGCCAGGCTTGGTTAAACATTTCTGAGTAGGCTGAGAAACTCTGATGGACTAGAGGACTACTTCCAGTCTTTCCTCCCCCCAAGAAAAGCCATTTGAAGGTCTTCTGATCATCACTGGATGGAAAAATTAGTCAAGAGGATGAATCAGGCCCTAAGAAGAAATGTAAGCAGGTGAATGGAGCTCAGGTGATCTTTGTCCTACATTCTGTGTGCCCAGTGGGAGTTTGCACATGATTCAGCAGGACCTTCTCCGTTTGATGTATTGAATGGCAGACAGCCTAAAGCCTTCTGGACTTCAGTCCAAAGCTAAACCCCAAACACTTCCATCACAGTTTAGAGATAAGAGAGAGAAG
The DNA here is from genome assembly GCA_013390105.1 of Tichodroma muraria. Lineage (NCBI taxonomy): Eukaryota > Metazoa > Chordata > Aves > Passeriformes > Sittidae > Tichodroma > Tichodroma muraria. The sequence continues at coordinate 8,291 of WAAG01026635.1, read as the reverse complement.
AGTAAGGAAAAACCTCAGACAAAAAAAGCAAGGCATGCTGGCTGATAAAACTAATCAGGCTGGCAATGAGGAAGAGCTTTATTGTTACTACCTGCAACTGAAGATAAACTGCAGGCAAAATGGCAAGAACTGAGGTTTGGGCTGAGCAGGGAAGGAAGTGAAGATTATGGGATGGAGCAGTCTGAGGAGAATCTTTGAAGTTGATTTACTATGTCTCTGGCCTGAATGAAATCCCAGGAAGCTCTGAACTGCACTTCAGATGTGGAAAAAAAAGACCCTTCTTTTTAAATTTTTTTGTAGGTAGGAAAAAAAACACCTCCACACAGTTGTGGAGGGAACAGGGGATATATAGCCAAAGGGACAGCTAGCAGGAAGAGCCAACATCTTTAGCAAGTTTATCAACACATTTGTACATAGGCAAAGGCAGCCATGCAGGGCAATGCATGATATCAAAACGACACGCTTCTTCCCACGAAACAGACCTCCAAGTGTGGGGTGAAGGAAGGAAGGAAGGAAGAAGCTCAGCTCTTGGTGTCTGCAGCGAACAGAATCACTGCCCTTGCTGTCTCTTCACAGCACTCAGTGCTTCCCTGGTGCTTCCCTTTGAAACACCAGCTACCCCCTGCTTCGCTGAGGTGGTCTGCTAGATGTGCCAAGCAGAAGCAGGTACATGGCCACGTGAGACCTTGCCAGCATGTACGGCTGATTGCCCTGGAGCTGGGATGCAAATGGAAATCTGCTTTGCCACCTCTGCAAGATTACTCTGATGTTTGGGCTCTTGGGGCCACAGGTGACCTTCCAGCATCTCATGGATTTATTTCTGCAGCTCCAAGTAGAGCCTAAAGGATGTGATCTCTTATAGAACTGACTGCAGCAATGTCCAACCTCAGTGAAATTAGTCTGAAAACGAAACAGTCTAAGTGGGGATAACTTCAGCCACTTTCTTTTCTACCTTCCCTGCCAAACATGCACTGACTGGTTCAGAGAGTCAATACTTAAAGTATCTTAAGGACACTGGGAGAATCAAACCCAAGAAGTTTCTAAAGTTGGAGTTGTAAGGGAAGTGCTGAATTACAAGCTTCAAAAAGCAAGGCAATTTTAGGGGTAGAAGATCATTATCAGATGTCTATTTTTGAATTTTTGCTTATTACCATGTTCCCTGACAAAAAAAAAAAAAAAGCCCAAAATAAGAGATGTAAATTAGATGGACGAATGTCAATGCACCTTTGATGCAATAAAAGAAGCCCTGAGACCAGAGCCAATGTTGATAAGCTCTGACTTCAGGATACCATTTATAGCACAAATGTACATGACCAAAATAGGACTGGTGCCAGTAGCCAAAAAGAAGGACATGAAGAACTGTGTATTTTATATAAGGAAGAAAATTTGCCCTTGGGAGCCGTGGTACAGTACTGTACAGAGGCTGCCTGGCACCAGGGCAGGTCTGCAGAGCTTTCAGGTCTGTGCTTGTTGCAGTGAGAGGCCAGCATCCTCCGGCTTGCTTAAATACACAGAGAGACATGGATACACACAGAGCAAGGTGCCGCTTGGTTTCACAGTCCTGAGGTGAAAAAAAGCCCTAAAAAGCCCTAAAAAAAATGGTTAGTCCTGGGGAGGATGTAATCCACGCATATGGGGAGTAACTGTGGGTGTGCACTGAGCAGAGCAAGGGAGGCAGGACCGCCTGTCCGTGGTGGCAATGGGCTTTTGCTTCCCCAAAAGTGTAATGGCTCTGCTGAGGAGCTGGTGGGTTAATTGTGCTGGCAGGCAGCCTGATAAAAGAAATCTAATTGCTCACGGGCTCCTGTGTAGCCAGCAGTGAGCGAGAGAGAGGAGGAAGTGCTAGCTCTGGGGTGGGAAAATGTTTGTGTTGCTTTCACGAGGAAATTAAAAAAACTGGAAAGCTATTCTGATTTATTATTGAGATGAAGCTGATCACCGTTCCTCAGGAAAAAAAATAATCCTCTGCTTGCATGAAATCATATCTAACACCAGAATCTGCCAAACGCTGCACACAAACGCACACCTAATTGCTCAACATCAACCATGATATTTTGCTCACAGTAGTAAGTTTAGAACCCCCCATCTTTCCCAGGGCTATGTCCCTACCGTCAGCCCTAACTCACACAGGAAAACAATCTCAGCAGAGGGAGTGGTTTGCCTGGGGGTCAGGCAGTGAGTCAGCCTCAGAGTTTAACCAGAGAACGTGTGACTTTCCAGATGCTTGCCCAGACCTCTGGCGGTACTTCCTCCCCAAAGCTGCCCCCAGGCCCTGGGTGGGATTTCTCTGCTCGGTGAGGCAATGCACTGTGCATTAGCAGAGAGGAGCTGCAGAGGGTCAGTCATTTTGCTTACAGGACAAACCTGGGCAAAGGACAAAACTGCTTCACCTGGAGGATGCCAGAATTTCCCTTTTCCTGCACTGATCTTCTAAATGACTTGAGAAAGAAAGGACATGGAGGAAATGTTGACTACCGGGCTGGCAGCCCTGATGCAAATGTCCAAAGTGGCCAGGTCTTGGTGACGTTAATCCTTTCAATGAAAGATGGTGGTGATAAATCTGTGTAAGGTGCAGTGAGGTCTGATGCATGAAGACAGTTTGAAACAACTAGAGATGTGTACTGTAGCTTGTCTGAACGATTCACACCTGCCAAGTGACACCCACACATTTTATTGTGCCTGTCAGTCTGCCCAAGCCCAGAAGGGAGGAAAAAAGCTGGTTTTCTTTTTCTCTTCACTACTTCTGTTACTGCCCTTCTGGGCGATTGTGGGGCAGGTGACCTGCCTTCTCCCACTGACCCATTTGCTGAGGTGTCTCTCGTGCTGAGATAATGCATCCCAAAAAAAGGAAGCCAGTCAGGTATAGATAGCTCCTTGAAAAGGGCCTTTGTGAAGGGTAGCAGACATGCAGTGAGAAGCCATTGTGCCAGGGCTTCCCTGGGGCAGAGTAGATGGAAATGTTATCTTCAAGGAAAGGTACACAAAGATCACAGCTTTTTATAGCTCTGACCTCTTCAGACCAAAACTCCAGGCAGGAGAAATTTTTTCCAAGCCTCATGATTTGTGTCTGACTACAGGTCCTGCAGCATTGATGCCTGTCTGAGCACAAGCCATGCCTATGGCATGAAAGACTGATCTTCCCCAGTCTTGCCTGCTCCTGGAGCAGAAAACGCAGTGAGGGCTTAAAACAGGCATATTCTTCCTCTGCCCCTCTTTTCTTACTTCCTTGCATCCCTTCATTTTCTCTCAGGAAGAAGAAGAGAGACAAATAGAGAATGCATCCACCTTTCCTTTCCCCCCCCTCCCCTTCCCCCTTCAAGCAGAGAAAAATGCAATGAGAATTGTGATAACTGTGCCCTGAGTTACCTTTATCAAGCCCTTTTAGACTTGGGAAGGGAAATAGGCTACTGCTAATGCCACCTTGAGACGCAGAGTTTCAGAAAGGAGAGAGAAGAACTCAAGCAGGAGCTGCAGGAGCAGATCTGGAAGAATGAAGTTGCTCTGGAGATGAGGGTCTTCAAAACATCTGCAGAAAAGACAAGGGTGCATACACCCTTGCATGTTTTGGGGGTAACATGAAAGAATGTACAAGCATCAATTGAATGAAGCTTAAAGGGGAAAGCTGGGGAATCTTCAACAGGGTCCAAATCACTTTGGCTTTATGCATCTTGAAACAATGAGAGTAAGGTCTTTTGTAATTCCCCCAGCCACATATGTGGATGCAGAAACTGGGGGAATGTCTCTCTGCATACATGTGTGTGTGTCTGTGAGATGAGAAAGAGAGAATAAAAAAATGCACAGTCATCTTCTTTGCTTGGTCTAAGGTATGTGGGAAGGCATCTGACTCAGCATTTGGGGTTAGCCACTCCACCAGAGAGAGAAGTAACTCAAGACAAAAGTTGGAAGATGACACGGTTGCAGGGAATCTTAACATAAGCTGTATAGGGGTTTCATAAATACTGTTCCTGTGGTTCTCCAACTGATGGAGCAGGTTTTGCTCCATCTAAAACCAGGGCAGCTCAGAGAAGTCTGGCAGGAAGACAAGAAGGGGTGGTCCATCAGCCTGGCTTAGCACTATATCATTTAAACAGAACTCTGCCTTCAATTCTTCCTGGGAGATTTCATGCATCTGATTTAACATCCTAAATAAGATATCAAATATTAATACAAAATAGTGCCTGTACCTTAGGGACTCAGAAGCTGTTCTCGCCATAAACTCAAGGCTTTCATTAAATAGGCTGAGGCTGCAGCTGTATTGTTCTTGTAGAAACAGATCACTTTTCCTGCGTCAGGGCACTGCTGTGGTAGAGCTATGGGAGAGGGAATATGAGAGAAAACAATATGGAGAAAAAGAAATGATGGAAGAAGAGATACAGGGAACAGAAACTGGAAAGTAGAAGCTGGGGAAAGAAGGACCGAAGAAAGGAATGGAGGTGTACTGATGATGGGGAGGAGAAAAGAGGGAAAAGAGTGGAAAAAAATATGTGGCAATTATGTGGCAAAAATAAGAGAAAAGCTTGTTTCTGATTCACAAGGCTAACGCATGGTCCTGAGGGGATCAAGGAACTACTCCGGAAATTCTGGGAAACAGCATATGATTAATAACTAGCTGCAAGATGGAGTTGAATTTTTTTTCCTTTTTTTTTCATTCTTTTGCCTTTACTCAGACTGCAAGGAGAAGTTCACCAGATCAATGTTCAGGACCCAGCCCCTGGGCTGGCAGCAGAGAAACAATATCCAGGCATTCATACCTCAAACAGGAGGTGAGGTGCTGTGGTGGCCCCTGGCAAGTGGGCACTAGCACGTGGTGTATCACTGGTGGGGATAATACCTCATAAATCCGGGCAATACCTACCCTCCTATGGTCTGGGCTGTGCAGCCAGTCTGGCTCCACCACTAAACCAGCCCCCAACCGCTTTGGAAGTGTTATCAGTGCTGTTTTGTCCTGTGAATTGAAGATCTTTCCTGGTTCTGCAGCTTTCTTTAGCTGGTCCTGCTTTGTACAAATTCTCTCCCTGCTACACTACAGCACAACGCAATACTAGTAAGCAATGCTGGAGGGTTTTAGCAAAAGACAGACTTCCAAATGAGTGGAGTGAGTTCAACACTTTCCACAATGCTATGCCACAGGTGATCTTGTGCTTATGTTTTGCTGATTTTTAGGGATTGCTACCCAAACCTCTAAAGGCAACAATAAAGAAGACAGATGAAGGAGGAGCACAGTGTAAGGTTTCATTCTTTAAGGTCCTCATCTGCTTTCACAGTGGATGGTCAGTAGAGGGGAATAACACATTTGCAGGTGGCAGAAAAAGACCCTCTTTTCATTTTTCTGGAGATTAGATTTTTACAGTGTGGCTCATTTGACCAATTGAACGCAAATGCAATTCATGGGCCTGCCACGTTTCAGGTTAAATGGAATCACAGTTTGAGCAAACAGTCTGACCTTCTGTGCACTGCAGGTCTTTCATATTCTTATTCCATTGCCGCTATAATGGCAGGAAGATCTTGTTTTCCATGAAAGCATCTTTTTTTTCGGAAGACCATTTAGTCTTGATTCAAGGAGAGCAGGGTATGTGAGGTCCACATCATATGTCCGTGCTGTTTCCTGGCTGACCATCTTCTTCATTAAAATTCATGCTTTGCCTCCAGCCTGAATTTGTCCAGCTTTCAGTCAGTGACTCCTGCACTATTTCTTTTCTGCTAGATTAGAGAGACACCTTTAGTAGCTGGCACGTTCTGCCTGTGAAGGTACTTATAAGCTGCAATCAAATCACTTCTCTGTCCTGGTTTTGATAAAGTAAATAAACTCAGCTGTGATATTCTCATAGAAAGGCACTTTATCCAGATCTCTGAAGATTTTAGTTGCTCTTTGTTTTTCTGTTTGATTTTTCAGCATCCTTTAAAGGATGGACACCAAAGCTGAATGTAGTATTCTTGACATAGTCTGATTAATGAAGGGAGACCCCATTGCAGTATACAGCTTCTGTGTGAGGGACAGCTACTGATCTCTTTTTGCTGGCAACGAGGACCTGAGGCAATGGCCTGAAGTTGTGTCAGGAGAGGTTTAGTTTGGATACTAGAAAAAGCTTCTTTCACTCGGAGCGTGGTTGGGTACTGGAACAGCTCCCTAGGGAAGCAGCACCAAGCCTGACAGAATTCAAGAAGTGTTTGGACAATGCTCTTGGGCACAGGCTGTGTCTCTTGGGGATGGTCCCGCACAAGGCCAGGAGTTGCACTTCATGATCCTTGTAGGTCCCATCCAACTCAGAGTATCCTGTGTTTCTGTAATATTATCATGCAAACATAAAATAACCCTTCTACAACAATGAAGTAAGAAACACTTTTTTCTTCTGCATTGAAAGCTCTTATTATCTCTCTTTGTCAAACAGTAGTACAAGATGATCATTGCTTGTCTGGCTTTGACACTAGATCATCAGAGCTGATGTGTCACAAGGCACTTGTGGTAGGAATAGTTTGTGCTCTTTTTTCTTAGTTTTTCATTGAACCAGGTCAAAATGTGTTTTATCTGTAAGCATCCACTTGCTATTGAATGCAATTCAGGGTCCATGACAGAATTTTTTCTTATATTTACTACTAGGCCAAACTTTATCTCCCTATAAACTTTACTGGCTGTGATTTTTTATTTACTTCCAGATCATTAGCCATTAGGCCCATTTCTGATTGTGGAGCTGTATGAGACACCATTCCCATTTGAAGAGTTGTTCTTCCTGACAACTCTTTTTAAAGGCCTTGCAGCTGTTTATTCTCAACCCATTTATGATGTGCTTTATGGATGTTGTAAAATCATCACAGGTCTGTTTTTTAATCATAATTTCATGTGAAATACTAAGTGAAGAGAAATCTGTGTGGTTAACTTCTTCAGCTAAACTTGAAAGTCCAAGAAAATCACAACAGGTTTGACAGGTTTTTTGTCATTAATTATATTTCTGCTCATTCCTTTGTCATCAGTGGACATCTGGCCATCTGACCTACCATTGGAACAAGCTGCTTGCAATTTTTTTGCTACATTAACAAAGCATTAGAGTTCTCTCCGACTTCTGAGATTTTGCCTCCATGCCAAGATTTGTTTATGGTAGATAACTGACTCTAATCAATAGGTGACACAGTGAACTCCTTTGGACTCTTGGGTAAAAGTCATTCAGATCTGGAAACATTAAAATATCTAACCTTAGTGGGTGATATTTAATAGCTTAAGACACTAATGGACTGGAAAGCACTTCTTCATCCTCTTAAAATGTTGCTGTGTTTTTTTAAATATAGACCAGAAGAAGTACTTAAGTCAGTCTCCTTTTTTCCAATGTATAATAAAATATTATTTACACTAGTCATGAATCTTGATAGAATTTATTTTGTTCCTTACACATTTAAACTTCTTATTGTCCTTAACCTTACCATGTACTTGTTTTCAACTTATGTTTAGTTTCCTTTCTCAATTTTCTATATTCATGACTTCTAATTTATATTGACTGTCATCTGTTTTCTGATACACTATAACTCATTTAT
>WAAG01026632.1:0-25267 GCA_013390105.1 Tichodroma muraria | reverse complement strand
ATTTCACCATCTCTTCTCAAGTACCCGTGGTAATGGGGGTGGGTAGGAGTAAGGGCTGAGCTGTCCAGGCATAGGCTCTTTAATCATTACTCTTGAAATGAGTTGTTGATCGGTGAATAAAATCTCCTCAATTGCTGTTCTTGGGTTAGCTCCAGTTTCAAGGGGCGTTGGTCTCCCTCCTGCCAGGAGTGTTTTGAGTAGCTGTGAATAGGTGGTACAGTGCTTCATCCTCCAGTACTGTGGCCGTGTTACCTACACAGGTGCTGCCTCCTGTGCAATTACAGTCCAGGTACCATGACATGCCACAGGTATGTAATGGTACCTGGTACCTCAAATAGTCCAGGTACCTCTACAACCACAGTAGCAAAACTGCATCATGATTTCACTATGTAAAATACGGCAAATTGAGTGGGGTGTGATGGGAGGTTTGTATAAGCAGCTGATTGCCTTCAAGTCTTATGCAAGTGACTGATTTGTTTCTCAAGAAAATGCAGTCTCCTCCTTGCTACAGCCAGAGATGACTTCAATGCTGAATGGCTTTAGTCTTCTGCAGGGCTTCATTTAAGGAATTTCCCTCTCCTTGTTTGCACACTGGATAAAACAATGCCCTAGAAATCAAAAATAGAAGTTAGTGTCCCAAAGGCAATGTCTGTCTGCCAGCAGTATGTATGACTTGTTTGGTGGCAAGTGTTTTAGAATTATGAGCATGAACTCATTTGGAAAAATGTAAGACCTGATCTCTCTTCCTAGATTTAATGCTGTCCCTCTTCCTTTATATTTATATTGTGCCCTATGAATTTTAATTCTTTTAATTTACGTTCTGTGGCAAGTGCATCTGTGGAGCTTCTTACCCACAGTCAGGTTCTCTGCAGCAGATGTTGACAGGCTTAGCTGTTTGCCTCATGGAGATGTGCATCCTGCTATGCATTTATATTACAATCCAAATCATCCCTTTAGGATACTCTTCTCAGTGCAGCTTTAAATATCTGCAGGGTGTCTTGAGATCTGAGAAGATTGGTAGATCCCTAATTCCCATGATCCCACCAGCATTTCCATTTAAAATGGAAACATTCTGTCAAAGGTTGAGATTGCTTGAGACTGGAGGTGACAGGGAATGTGTGAATTTATTCTAAGATATTTCTCTTTGGGGAAAAAAAAATAAAATAATCGTAGGAAATGCTCCTTGAAGCCTATTTTAATTGAAAGTTTTTCCCATTTTCTTTGTGTAAATGCTGATTTTTTTTTTTTTTCACCATTAGAGCAGGAATTGGAATTGGCCTCTCAAGATAAAAACATCACCAAAAACACAGACCACTACTTCTATACATTTAATGCAATCTGACACAATTTGATGGAGAGGCTGTAATGGTGCCCTTGAAACGTATGACATGCTCTGTGTCCCTCCTTAGATTGATGACTAAGTCCACACCTTTGTACAAAGTGTCGGTTGCTGAGAAAAAGTGCCAAGAGTTGGGAATGCTGGATCTGCTTCTTGCAGAGTACCACGTTTCAGGTCTTAGCTGGAGGTGTGGGGGGAGAGTGGGAACTAAAGCTAAGGAGCACCCATGTCAGGCCTTCCACAGAAACAGGTGGTGTTAATCTGTACTTATTTATACTTCCAAAGTTACAAATTGAGTAATGACATATAAGCTAGAATTATGGTTGAGGTAGGAGTGCTAGACCGGGAGGCAGATTAGTTACATGCAAAAGTTAGTTTTGTAAATCTAGTAGGTATCTCACAGGCTATAAATCTCAAGAAAACTTGTGTTCTGCCCTTTTATATTCTTTCTGTATTTTCTTTAAAAACTATATTTTATCTTAGTGCTATGATACATTTAAGAACTTGAAATTATATCATGTTGCTACTCTGCTAGTTGTTTGAAGTATATTAAAATAGATAAAAAATCTGCAAGCCAACATTTTTTTTTCTTACCTGGGATGCATGGCTAAATGCGAAAGCAAGAATCCCTCAAAAAATCTGCTCTTCAGTGGAAATACGATTCACTGAAATTCTCTGAGTGAATTTAAAACCCTGAAATGAACCCGTTTTCAATTATTAAATTTACCATAGCGCAAGATCTAACAAATAATTTCAATTCATAAGTTGATTTAATTTTGTCACTGCAGCTGAAACTTTTTTTTTAAATTAAAAATTTAAAACAAAGACTTGTAAGACTGCTTCCCACCCCATCTCCTTTTCTTATCTCAAGGTAAACTGGAAAGATCAAGTATCCATTACAATTCAAGCTATTACCATGTAATGCCTCGTGTGTACACACTTCCATCTCCCAATGAAATCTTGCATTGAAGAGATTTGTTGGTATGGGAGCTATAGGTGTACATCTTTGTGCTTTTATCAGTGTACTTTTCTGGATTCTTTCATCATTTTTATCATCAATAGGATACTGTTCTACTCCTGTTTTTCTACTGTCTCTATTAAACAATAAAGTATAGCTTCCACATACCATTCTGTAAATTATGAGGTAATCAGACAAGGTTTCACTAGCCCCAGTAGTTAATTAAGGCCAAGTATAATAGCTTCAGGGGTGCCGGAGTTTAAAAACCGAGTATGCTAAGTGATGCTGAATTTGCCTGTGAAGTCGTAAATTAAATTTTAACGTAAATTTGAAAGCACATCAATTTGCATACAGAAATCTTTTGTGTGTGCATTGTGTTTTTAATGAATACCTGTAAAGTTGAAAGGTTGCGAATACATAAACCCCCAGAGATTTAACAGTTTTGAAGGTAAAACCAAAACTTTCACACAAGGTGCTGTGTATGGTTCTACATTTCATGGTGAACTCGCACATTTCTAATGGAAGGCTGGACAAAACCTATCTTTACACAGGACTTTTTCCAGGATTCATTGAAATCTGTGTTCACTACATGGGAAAAATGCTGGTTTGCAGGGAAATAAATAACAAACTAGAGTACTGAAAGTAGTCCTGGGGTTTTTGTTTTATTCATCTGAAATGTTTCCTTTGGGCAGAGCTGATTGAAAGAGAAGGAAAGGCTTAGACAAGAGATCTGAGCTACAGCTGACTGGCAAACAGCCTGCACATTCAACCCCAGTTTATGGATTATTGATTGGAGAGGAGATGAAGTGAAGCTCCTGTTCTCAAGGCAAGCAGACTGCCTTACACAAAGTGCAGCTTAACTTTCTTTCTTAATTAGTGCGGAATACATAATGTGTGTGGAAAAAAGGAGGTCTTGTTAACAGGTCAGAAGAAGTTACGTTAGCCTGTGTAATGCCTGTCCCGATGAAAGCAAAGTCAGGAAAATCAACCTGGATTTTTTTTTCACTTAGTTTATGACCATAAGTTTCTCTTTGTAGGTATATATGTTGTGTTATATACATATTTTTAAGTTGAGTACCTCATCAGTTTTAAAAAATAAGGGGTTTGTCACAGAAGTCTAAATTCACTTTAACAGAGAAATTAAAAGTGCTGAAACACTATAAACAGAGGTGGCTCTGCAAGGACTGGACAGTAAAACCTGATTAAACACACCTCCTTCCCTCAAGAATGACCAAAAAAACAAAATACAAACAACTCTCACCTGACCCCAGCAACAACTGACCAAGGTCTAAAAATTATGTTTTTGAATTTAATAGAAAATAGATCATGGAAGTGGCATCTTGGGCAACATTTTGAAATCACAAACACTTAGACAGTCTATGAAACATATAAATAGTTTTTACTAATAAAGGGAAATAGTATGGTATCCCCTCAACCCTCTAAACTTAGTCTACTATGAAGCAAGTGCTTTTTTGTAGTTATGACCTGAATATATAATATTCTACATGCATTTTTCGTTTCTCCAGAGTAGCCCATGGGATTTTGAGTTAAACTCAATTTTCATATCTAGTTGGCAGAGTATTTGTGCAGAAATTAAATTACAGGGCTCTGCTGGCTTCTGCTGTGTTTGCTGTAGAACAAGGGAGGTGAGTGTAAGATTGATGACATGTAGGAGCAGGGTTGCCCTGATCTGGTAATGCCATCATAGTAGAGTGATCCTTAAAGGAAATCTTGAGTATTTTTTTTTTTTTTATGTCATCTTGCACAAGGATTTTGCAATCCTATGTTCTTGAAATGATTTAGTGTGCTAAAAAGGCCAATTTGTTTACTGTTATTATGATTTCAGAACCTAGCAGGTATTAGCTTACAAATTAGTGAAATGTTTTTTATGTTGCTGTGAGGAGAGTTCTTGAATATGAGAACAGAAGTTCTTGAACATACATGGCTGAAGTGCCATGTGGCAAAGCAAGGAGATAGAACTTAATACTTTGCAGTTCAGGTGTGAAAAATGTGGGAGCTTATTTAGTCAAGATGAGTATCAAAAAAGAAGAAAAACCAGAAATCAATACAGAACCTTATTTTTTTTCATAGATGTTTGTCAGGAGGGGAAGGATGAATTCAACGTAGTCCTACAATGTAAACAGAATGGGAAATGCTGCATAATAAGAAATATGTTTGAAGTTGTCTGTCCTAGGATAAAACCTTAGCTGACAAAGAAAAAATTTAATTGGTTGGAAATGTAAGAAAAAGTCCGGGAGTCATCTGGAATTTATAGAAATCTTTAGAAGATATACTTGCTTTGTTTTGCGACATCACCTTTTTAATTTGATTAGTAATAATGATTTGACTTCTGCAGGCCACTGCTGTGGGGGAAATTTTGTGGGGGGGAAAAGCCTGTCAGGGAAGTTTATTTGGTGTCTGACAGACTTAACAAGGGCAGATACTGCATTCTGCTATAAACCTAATTTTAGTGTAAAGTCAGGAATAATTTGCAAAAGTTTACTGACCTACAGGAATGTGGAAGCGTGGTTAATTAATTCTTTCCCTCAAAAAAATTTCAGCTAATCCTCAACAGGAAGAAATACTGATTTTTGTGATTACAAGGGTTCTGCCTTGACAGCCTGAGTCACCTAAGTGCCCTGGTGGTTGTGCCCCCGCCGTGTGATGAGCAGCAAAGGCAGCCCATGGGCTCCTTCAGGGGGCCAGTGACGCCCCTGGGCAGCTCACACGGGCGTGACAGTGGCTCCAGCAGGAAATCCTCCTGTGATCCGGTGTTTCTGTCAAGAGATTGGTGAGCGTGGGCATTTCAGACCTTATACCGCCTGCCAAGAGTGAATTGTGTTGAAGAGTTGATGTTTTAGTTGGAATATTTTCCTTTCAGGAATAAGTTAAACAAATAGTGGCATAATGTGACAGCACAAACGAGTTTGCAGATGTGGGAAGGAAATGCTACATAGGAATGCTACATCAGGGTAGTTCTTTCCTCTGGTTTAGGGCAGAGGCCTTTTATTAGGATGTTATGTGTACAAATACTTACTCAGTTGCCATCTTTTTGAACTTGATCTTGTGGATTATCAGAGGGTTTCTTTTCCAGAGCAACCTTCTGATGTTTTTATTGCACCGATTGTATGGGCAGTGCTTTTATGTAAACATGAAAAAAACACTGATTCTTCTGTGAACACCTTGTTGCATACTGGTATTGAAATGAAACTCATGGATGCAATTCAGAATAAGAAGTCCTACAATACAGCAGTGCAAAAAAAGTTGCTGTTTTCACACTGAGATATTTGTTGTTGTTTATATTTAGTACACTGGCACATTAAAAAAAAAAATTCCAACCCAAGGTAACTGAGGACAGCAGTTCATAATAAGAACAGATATAAAATCATACACTAATGCAGATAACACTTCCTAAATATACCTGGAGAAGAATTCTTCTAATGATAGTGCTAAGTAATATAAGTATTGATTTGTTAATTAATATGATAGTCTTTATGGATGATATACAACTCAGAATGATTTGATTCTAGGTTCAGAGGTCAGTTTTTTCTATCCATTCTGTGAATCACTGTCTTGTTTTGGGTTTACCACCAACTGTCCCTCTGATACGTACATCTAGGGCTCTAGTGCCTTTCCTTGATGGATACTGTGATAGTCAGCAGAACACGTTGTTTTGAAATATCTTTTTTAAGGTTGAACTTTATCACTGACAAAGATTGACAGCTGTTGAAACTACTATAATGAGGATTTTATTCCCACTGTCTGTGCAAATTTATCACCAAAGCTTATTCGTCTCATTTTCCTGTGGAAGCATTTACCTCTGATGTTGATCCCCTTGTTATCTACAGCTGTGTTCCTTATCAAAACAACATTGGCTTGTGTACTTTGAATTGATATAAAAAAATCAAGTTGGTGCAACAAATAATGGTAGAAAGGCAAAGGAGGTACTCCTTAGAAATAGTCAGGATCTTATTTATTTTGCAGTGTCTTCCATGGCTACACATGGCCTATGGAATATGATTTGAAAAGAAGAATGATTTTGACAAGGTGAGCTTTTTTGCCAGCTGTTACTCGTGTTGTCCTCAGCAGACCTTTTTCTTTTCACTGACACATATGCATTAATAACTAGTGTTAATGGATGGGAGGAGTTGTCCATGTCTAAATCACGTGGTTGCTGCGTGAGCAGACCGACTTGCAGCACTTGCTAGGAAGCATTCCAGATGCACTTGTCTGTGCTTCCAACAGTAAGAACATGAATTCCCTCGTTTGGGACTGGTTTAGAATTATAAACTTCATGGAGCCTTTCAGAGACTTACAGTACTGCCAAGGTGTGCAATTAACCACTTGAAGCACCTCGGAGGTCGGTGGGGGTTTTCTTGAGGTGGGAGGCTGTCATCCTGCATTTTGTCAATTGCTGTTTGTTTCTGCCACCATCCCCCTGACAACACAACAATATGCAAAGCCAGGCTTCTTTTTCTCTTCATAGGGTTTGGGCTGTTTATTTTAGTGAAGCAGTGACTACAACTGTTTTTTTCCATGTATATTGCATGTAAATGTGCGACTTTATAGGACGCAGAGCAGAAACTGTAACAGTGTATGCAGAATTCCAGAAAGGAGGAGATGCACATATTCACCAAGTAGCAAACCTTATTTGGCATGTAGATTCATCTAGGTAAATGAGTCATAAGCAGGAAAGAAAAATAGGAATCATAATCGAAGGAAATCAGTTGTGCAAAGGGACATCCTAATTCACTTGCTGATTGGACTTGTCTTTGTTTGTCTTGTCAGCCTTGGCAACTTTTAGTTTTGTTTTACGTTGTCTTTATGTCATGAAGGAAGTTTATTTTTAGTTTCAACTCTGAATCTCAGATAAAAAGGAAAAAATACAGGCAACTCAGCCCTGCCCCCAAATAGTTAAGTGTGAAAGCTTGTTGATGGAAACCTATGTAAGGAATGTAACACAGAAAGAAAAAGAGGATAATTTTTTCTGAATCTCATAGCTCACTTCAAAAGCCCAGGGAGCTTTGCGTTTATTATCATGAAGTACACTAGTACACAGGCTGTTAGCATGTATTTCTATTCTTTAGGCTTTCTGGCCTACTGATAGAAAATTCCCTCACATTGCTTATCATGCTTTTCTGTTCTGTTTCCAGTACTGTGACAGCTTAGCTTTACTTATGTCAATTTAAGCTAGTTTACATTAATATATTTGCTATAAAATATTCAAATGCCTACTGAAAATCCTTTAAGCTTTACCAAAATGGAGATGGCCTGATCAGGAACATCTTAGATAAATCAGTGTGACTCATTCCTGCTATGACAGCTTCCCTCAGAAAAGCAGTGAGTGGAGAGATTCTCTGTTTTTTTCTTTTAGATTAAATGATGTGCTTTAGAGATCTGTGTTTAGTGATATTTGGTGATTCTTTCAAGGCTTTTGGTTTTAGACTCTATTGGTATTTGAATGGCAGACTGGTGGGAATTGAGGTGCTGCAAAAAAATTAATTATGGCTTTTGAGGAGAAGATATTTTTTTCTTATATGAGAATACTAAAACTTGAATGTGATCTTGAATATGAATTATGTTTTACTGATAGTATACATAATATTTAGGAAATTAAGAATACTAAACCATGTTGGTTTTAGGCACATATCCCACTTATGTAAGAATCAGCTCACAGTTGCTTCCTGGAAGCAAAAGAATGGTGTCTTTAAATGGGGTTAATAACAAAACTGATGTCTATAAACTAGCTGAAATAAAAAGGTGAACTGAACCAATAAAAAGTAAAATTGCAACTAAATGTACTGAATTTTATTTGTTTAGGGATTGATAAGAAATACTTGAAGGTTTTGAATGGACAGTTTTGTGGATGTGCCTTTTTACGCTTTGTTTATTTACTGCATAAACACCTGTGAATTATTGTCCCTGTGTGAGCGCAGACACTCTTCTCTGACTATTCCAGTTAAATCCATGACTGGATTTTACAGCCTGTGTGTGTAACTCTACCTTGTCTATGTTTTCTTACCAGTTTGCAGAATACCAACCAAATTACTTTTCAGGTCTGCAGTGAATAACAGGAATGGGTTATCGAGTGGCAGAAGTTTCTGGTGCACCTTCCATTTCACTCTTAGGGTAGTCATTACTTTTTTCCTCTTGAAGTTTCACCACTTCCTAATAACCAGTTTTACTGGAGCACTTGCTTTCCTTGAGGAGAATAAAGCAACTTTCAGGACACTCAGAGCAGATTTGCAAATGTCACACAACAGTGCCTCATCTAACAATCAGAAGTTTTGTTTCATACTCTTCCTGTCATAGAATGATGCTTTAACTCTTGTTTAAGCACTCATTAAGTTAATTACATTAAATGACACTGTTCAGGGATGAGATATTACTTAGTGTGGTCAAAGGTGATATAATCTAGCCCAAATGCCAGCTTCCAGTTTGTATCAGCTGAACAATAATAAAAATGAAGTATCTTAATTGGTACTTCTGGGATTTGCTGAAAATACGCTATAAAGGCATACACTGAACTGTATTCAAAATAGCCACAGGAATATCTGTGTTATCACATTTAAAATTTGCAATGGCTGGGGGACATTTTCCTTCCTTTTTTCCTTCCTCTTCCTCTTCCTCTTGGCTTCTCCCTTGCAAGCAGTATTTGGGTTTCACTGGGAAGAATGTACTTTATAATGGTAAATACTATTCAGTGTGACATTTTTTCAAGGAGATAATGTGCTTGGGAGTGTCTCCTTCCAGGCCCAGTGACTCAGAAAGCTCTGAAAATATACCATGGTGTGGAAAACTTCAGAAGCATTGCAGGAGAAATTGCTGGTGACTAATTTAGTGACAAAACAGTGGGAATCAGATGAATTTTGTGCTTGTGGCTGATCTATGCTTTAACTTACTACATCCACACAGTGTATCTGATGGACACCAGTGTGATTTGGAGTAGCTGCTACCCTTCTTACTACTTGTTACCTCAAAGTATATATCTGATATGCATACAGTATTCATAATCAATCTTTAATCTTCTTTATTATCCTGTCTGTTGTATGTTTGCACAAATTACATTGAAACTAACTTTTGTCTTCTGTGAAATCTCTTTATTGTTCAAGATTAGAGATTACTTATGTTAATTAAAAACTCAATAAAAAACCTGCTGATAAAAGTTCAGGATCTGATATGTAAAACAGAAGAGCAATATATCCTTATACAGCACATTCCAGTTGAATATGAAAGAATATAAAGACCCTCAATCATTTTGTTATTTTAAAACCTGAGAACAGCGGAGAAACTGGTCCAGATAATGCTCCTCTGACACAGTGTTGAGATGAGATGATCTTTTCTAGTGAAGAAGGACCCTGCTCTTTTGAAACGGAAGTTAAGATCCATCTGTCTGGCCAAGTTAACCTTTTGGGGGCTTACATCTATTGTAGGTACATTAACAAAAATGATGATTCCAGCCTGTACCTTTTGTTTTTTGAGGTCCTGATGGAAAAAAAAAAATTTTGTTCTGTTACACAATTGGGAGATGGCATTAGTGTGGGTTTCATGTTTATTTCTGTGTTTCTGAGAAACTTATATTTGAGTTGAATTTTGTTTGGTTATAGCTGTTGAACAGAGTCTGGGAAATAAGGATCCTGCAAACAATTGAAAGATAGAGTAGCACACGTGAAGAAATGGGAATAATCATAATAATAACACTGAATTTATTTATTGACATAATGTCAGGGATGCAGTTCTAGTAAGCACCAGTGAAATAATTTTGAGACAGGTTTTGCAAATCTATGTTAGGGAAAGGTCTAGAAACTGTAATTAAGTGTCCTTTATCATGGAGTGTGAGAAATACTACACTGAAACTATACCTGGCTTGAGTGGCTTTCAGGAAAACAAAGTCTTGGCGTTAAGTACCTCTTAACCTGTTAAGGTCGTAGGTGGAAGTTTACCAGAAATGCTGGAATTTGGCAGAATCAAATCGGGTTAAGAGCAAGGTTCTGAAAAAATATCCAATTAGGTGATTAGCTATCACCTATAACAGTAAAACATTACTTTAGATGCATAAAAGCACAGTGGAATTAACTTCACTCTTCCTGGGCGGTTTTAAGTGTTTTCACAAAAGCAATCTGTAAGAACTGAACAACAAGACGTACATTTTGTAATGAGAATATCTTCTTGGATAAATAAAGTTCCCCAGCTACATGTCTGGAACAGGGAGTGATTTTTAAATTTTGATTGCAAAGCTTATGTGTGTTGAGGTTTTAAAATCTGCTAGAACAATCTCCTGACCTTGGATAATGCTTTCTCTGTTAGCTCCTTTAATAGCAGCAATTATTAGTCATTTCTGCAAGGGGCCCGTGAGTTTGGAGAAATTGCCGTTTATTTTGTTGGACCAAGTTAGTTGTAAATTAAAAGTTAAAATGAAAAAAAATCTGTGTTAGTCTAGTAGGTCCTTTTTGAAGGACAGCACTCCCTTCACAATTCTAAATGTCACTGAGAGTAGCAACACCAGAACCTGTACAGTGAGTTAGCTCAGATTTAGAGCTGCTGTTTGACTCGTGACTTGGAAAGGAGTGTGTTGTCCTTGTTTTGGCCAGGATAGAGTTAATTTTCCTCCTCATAGCTGGTACAGTATTGTGTGTTGGACTTGGTATGAACATAATGTTGATACCACACTGATGTTTTAGTTGTTGCTCAGTGATGCTTAATTTAAGTCGAGGACTTTTCAGTTTCCCCTGATCTGCCTCCAGGGAGGTGCACAAGAGTTTGGGAGGGAGCACAGCCAGGTCAGCTGCCCCGAAGTGGCCAAAAGAATATTCTCTGGCATGGAGCATCGTGCTCAGTGCAGACACTGGGAGGAGTTGGCTGGGGGGTGCCAGGTGCTGCTGGGGGTCAGGGCTGGGCGTCGTTCAGCGTGTGCTGTGCAATGGTGACGTTCATCGCTCATCTTTATCTCTCTCTATCTTGTATCTCCCTTCTCTTTGTTATCGCCCCTCTCTCTGCTGTTATTATTGCCATCATTATCTTTTACTTTAGTTCTTTGTTCTTCCAGTTCTCCTCCCCATCCCACCATAGGGGAGAGTTGTTTGAGCAAGTGTCTGCGTGGTACTTAGTTGCTGGCTGGGATTAAAAACACAACATATGAAAATAAAATGGAAATTGAGGTTAAGAAAAAACAAGGACTAATCGCTTCTTTTTTTTTTTTTTTTTTCCCAACAGCCCACCAGCAGTGGTGCCAGGCAGACCAAGCATTTAAGTATCTAATTAAAAACGAGTAAATGTCATTGAGGAAAAACACGCAAGAGGCAATAATGTCAACTGAAATAAAAATTTCTCATTCACTTATAAATAAGGTGTTAGAACTGAAAACACGCATGTACTGGGAGCTAAAGAACAGAACATCCAGAAGATGGTACCTTGGAGGTGCCCTGATATTAGTGCAGTTCTCAGTGCTGCTGCAGTTAGAGACCAAACCCTGCTCTAAGTGTCCTTGGCCAGTCCTTGGGAGCACCCCTAGTAGATGTAGGGGGTTCAGACTCAGTTCATGGTGACTTTAACATAACCCACTGCAAGATGATGTGAATGCATGTCATGTTCTTTTGTTTTCACTCTTAAGGTGCTTAGAAGATACTGGTCTATTGGGAAATGAGAAAGCCAGCCTAATAGGAGGAGACTTGAAAGTTACTGCCCTTCACAGTGTTACCAGAACTGAAGCCAAGGGGTTTGGTAACTGCATTTCGGTACTCTTGGTGAAAAGGGTTTGGCCTGCCTTAGCATTTATCATGTGAGAGTCTCATTTGGGAATGTGTGTTGCAACTCCCAAACAACTTGCTCTGTCATTACTAGAATTGCAATAATCCACTGAAAGAAGGAAGTAGCAGCAACACGTTGGGAGTATAGAGAACTTTATAAATACAAGACTGATTAGAAAAGAAAGTAAATTTAGTAAAAGAAATTTCCATGTTGACAATTCAAATTCTGTGGACTTGACCTAATTTGGATTTTCCTGAAGTCAGTGGTAAAAGGTAACAGAATTTGGCCAAAGCTGAGTCCCTTAGAGTCCCACTTCTGCAAAAATTTCATTTCAAGTTGTTTCTAATCACAGCTCTTCTCCATTTTTGTGCTCAATCCTGATTTTTGTAGTCTCTGTTTAGCAGAAGGCGCTGTATCAGTATGGCTGGATCCCAAATGTGCCAATTCTAGAAGGCAAAGCAAGAAGAAATATGGGTAACAATGAAACAGTAGATTTGTCCCTCTTGCGGTCCTCCCTCTCATTCTCCTGACATAGGGGACAAAAGAGAACTTGGGGATAAAACTAGGGACAGAAACTTCCCTGGATCTGTTCCTGAAGTGGCAGTAAACACACTGTAGCTCTGTGGTACATGATAAGGTTTCAGAGGTGTTATAATGTGCTTTCTTTATTATGAAAAAGCTTTTAAACGCGGTTAAGATTTCTGTGGTGCGATCACAGACCAGCTACATACACATTACAGAGCACCCTTTATCAAAGTATTTCTGTTGACCCTTCAGTTGAAGATGACTTTTTCCTAAAAGGCAGCCTTATTTTCATCAAGGTAATAGAATACTTGTGGTAAATGCATACTGTTCTAGTAATGCAGAGTGATTATTACAATACACACCATACCTTTAAATTATGCCATACCTTTATTTTGGTGAGGTTTTTACCCCTGTTGTTTAGAACTGCTATGGCGGTTTACTTTTCTGTAAGCAGAGAATCAATTTCTGTAATTAAGTGGGTTGGTTATTTCCAGGAGTTGGTGCAGGTGATGTTTCGGTTCAGCAAAAGCATTATACATATTTTTTGGCCTTAAAACATTTAACTGGTGGTTTAAATGCCATTTAACGGCTTAGGAAAGACTCCTAGGATGTATTAAAAAAAGCTTCAAAAAACTGTCTAACGTTCCTAGTGATGGCAGCTGTTATTCAGGTCTGTTGCATGTCATATTTGAATTTTGGCTAGTACGTATTAACCATATTTGTGTATTCCTGTGCATGCACACATGTAAATGAACCATAGGTTGCCTGGATAACAGAAGAGAATTGACTTTCTAAATACGTGGAATCATTAGCATAAGGCCATTTATGTTTGAGAGTTTTGTTTTCTGCACTAAAAGCTACAAGAAAAGTTGTTGGTACATTTATTTTTAGGTTTGATGAACTTCCCTTTCTCTTGCTACTGTTCATGAGGTATTTTATCTTTGGTGTAGTATAATTACAGCAGTAACTTCTGGTAGTTCGAGTTATATTAAATGCTGATAGACTTAGTTTATTTAAACCTTTTTAAGGTGAGTTTATTACTTTGGCAGTGAATCAGTGCTGGCAGTCTTGGAGGTCTGACACTCTAGGTCTGTTCAGATGTCACCTCCACTCACACCACTACGTCTTCATCTTTTTCAAACTTCATATTCTAACATTCTGGATAATTCCTGAGGTTTTTCAGAGTTTCTCTGAATATGGTATTAATAAATGTTTCTATCTGTGATAGTTTCAATACTCTTTTCCTTATTTATTTAGGAAAAAAAATAAAAAGCTAATTTTGGACTGCACTTGTAGCCTGGTCTAGATTGTGCTGATCAGTTTCACGGAGTGGATGCTGAACTGTTTCTAAATACCTGAGGTAATTACCTCCTTAGTGGTCAACCCTACCAGGTATTTCTCCTTGTTATTTTGTTTTCTGCATGTCAGTTGCTGTGCTATGACATGTCAGTTTTCACTTTTGATCTTGTTTTCAACTGTTGTCCTTCAGCCATTACTGAACCTAGTCAGTACTAGCTGACTAGAAAGTTATTTAGAATGGTTTTGTAGTCTTGGCAGTCTAAGATAATGGGGCTAACAGAGAGAACACAGCTGACCAACCAGTAATGCCATCTGGGGAATAAAAAAGGTTTAGTCCTTTCAAATCTCCTGGTGACTTAGCACATCTCTTTATTCAATTGCAGGTTTGGCACAGAGAAATAAACTTTATGCCAGTCTCTGTATGGCAATGGACTTCATTAGAATAAATGTTGAGAAGTACAGAAAAGATTTTTAACAATTCCTTTTTTACATAAATTCTAGACTTTCAATAAACAGCATTTGAAGTGCCTAACAGAGTAGGTGCCACAGAGTTGTGAATTTATCTCCTGCTGTATCTATTTCATGTAACACGCAAAAAATAACTCTAAGCGCTGTCGGATTGAGTTACACATTTTCTGGCTTGGTTGACATATCCAGGTGGTAGAGTCTGACCTAATTTTCTGTGCTAGATAAACACTGTAATAAAACTGGAAGAATCATTGTTTTGCACTGTAGGTCAATTTTGATTTCTTACATAAAACTTGTGTGTCACAGCTTTAATTGCGAAGTTTGATTTTTTTTTTTTTTTAAAACAGTATCTCAGTATCTCATTTATTTTGGAGTGTGTCCATTACCAGAGAAATTCTTGCAGAATTAGTTCCTAACTCTTTTGCCACAATTTTTATATGTTGCGTACTTTAAGTTACCTTGAAAATATATGCATGAAATAGCATTTTATAGTCTCTCTTACATGCCTTTTCCTTGACCATACAGCTGATAGACCAGGTATGAGTGGCAAGTGGTACAGCTCTTGAAGTATGTTCTAAGTTACAGGCTCAAATGTACTTAGCTGTGAAATACAGTGGAATTATAGTTGTGTTTCAATAAATTATGCTATAACAGTCCTGATATTGAATTATAGTTGTAAACTGTAGTCTTGCAGTCGGGAAGATGAGAGGGGGGAAGGAAAGAGTTAAAAATGCAGCTACTGCAGTGGCCCATCAAAAGATAAGTTCCTGGAAGTGACAGGGGATGATGCAGAAAAGGGAAGAATGGGATGGGGTAACAAGTGGAATGGAAGAAAAATTCTCAGCAAGCCAGAATAGAGTGAGTTAGGGGGATTTTTACAGGAAGATCCTTTTAATTGATGGAAAACCCCCAGAAAATGTAGTTCTCTGGCTTCCTCTGTGTATATAAAAGGCTAAGTTAAGCACAGGGGAGGAACATTTCCATGCAATATAATAACTCAAGCCTTTGTTCCTTCAGACATCTTTCTTTCACCTTGGGCAGTATGACCATTTGGAGAATTTTCTGCTCCTCTGAGTTGTGAAGAGCACAGTGAAGAGAAATCTATTCATAGCAAAGTTATTATTCATAGTTAAAAAACTGTGTTTACAGAACTGCAGGCTTGTTGGCCGAAAGAGGAAGTTTGACTTTGTACTTTAATATATGTAGAACTGACCTGATCAGTTTCCAACAGTAGAAACATGCATTGCACACTTCATACTGTGTGTATTCATCCAAGTTCAGATTTTAATACTGAAAATAAAACTTATGAGAATAAAGATAAAATCCTCATTAGCTTTCATATTTGAAGAATATTTAATTCTCTTTTAACCATGGTATGGACTTTAATATCTATCATTACCACGCCTGGAATTGTATACATTCTGTCCTGTCTATAGGCAGCAGCTCTGTACTTTTTCTGAGGAAGCCTCTTCGTAGGATTTACAAGAGTTATGTGCCTCACTTGTCAGTGTCTCGATGGAAGGAAAGGCTTCTTAATATAGTAAGCATCTGGTTTTTAATGGCTTTCAGTTTGTAAGAAGAAAAATCCAAACCGTATTTGTACTGTGTCTTCACAGCTTTAGCTGATGGTTGATATTTTTTCTCCCTCTCCTGTTCCTCTGAAAACAGGAGATGGCCATGAAAGGTACTGCTGATAAGATGTGACGCATGTTTAATGTGTAACAAAAGTGCCCTGAGAAAAAAAAAGGATTTAGGAAATGTTTAAAGATACTGAAGTTGCCTGAGGGACAGCCGTCAGCATGGCAAGATACAGCATGTTGGTAGCTGGAAATCCAGCATGGTTTAGTATAACCAGGCAGGCAGAGATTAGCTCAAAATGAAAAAGGGAGCAAGCCATAGTTTTTTCTCTCCAAACTGTGACCTCTACTGAGTGTTCAGAACACTATGAAGGAATATTGTTCATAGATTTCAGAAGGGAAAGTAAAGCCAGAGTGGTCTGACAGAGCTGCCCGTGCTCCCTGTGCAGAGGGGCTGCAGGAGCTGTGGCCTCGTGGGCTGAGGGACCAAAGGAGAACCTGTGCCTTGGTTTGCCTCCTCACTTCCTCTTTTATCTCTCTCCCACCTCCTTCGCTTAAATGAACCTTGAGAGGGCAGAGTGGAGTTAACCTGAGCATCAAATACAGCCATAGTGTTACTAAGAAAAGGAGTCTTTAGCAATGTTCACAAACTATATCTTAATTAAAAGTCTGCTCCAATCTAGAGCTTTCCAAAGTGCTGATTTCACAGAATCACTGTGAATTTTCAGAATCACAGAATTTTTCGTAGCTTAGAAGCTGATTTTCAGTCAGCACCAGATTTCACCTCAAATCCATGAAAGTGACAGTGATTTCAGAGGGAGACTCTACATACCAAAAGCCAGATGTTGGCTTTTTGCTGGCTTTTGTGTTTGGTGAGTATACCAATTTGCTGAAATGTTCAGTTCCTTGCTAATGCTTTTGTTATTGTTATCATTATCAACAGGAACTATTTGTCCAAACCTTAATAATTGACTAAGCCATCAGTCTTCACTTGGATAATTCTACTGAATTGAAACAGGAAACTTCATATCTAAGTGTTTTATCTAGAGCAAAGGCCAATTATATGTAACTTACCATACAACGGCTTAGTCACTTAAGAGAAAAAACAGGCTGTGGTCTATAAAAGAAAAAATCTTAGGTTAAGTTCATATTAAATTTAGAAGGCATTTCATTCTCTTAAGTGTAGGTGTGAGAATATTTTATTCTGCTTTATTTTATAGCATACTGAAATCCCTTTGGGAAAAGTTGTAATACCTTTCCCCTTGGGGCAATTAAGAATGCCAGTTATATCTGTTTTTACTGTTGGCCTTTCTGTTTCTCCTGTAAATGCTATTCTGTTTTTCTCTCCTATGTTCTCAGCAGTTGCCAAGAATCTTTGCTTGTCCCTTTGCGTTAATACATGCCTTAAAGATTGTAAATAGGCTTTTCAGACTAGTTTCTTCTGGCTTAGAGACAAAGCATATCAGACATAACTATTTTTCTTCCGCTTTTTCTTGAGAGGGTTGCTTATTTCCAGTTGGAATAGCTGTAAAAGGATTCCTGACAAGTCGGTTTATCATGCACTATTTCATCCATTACTTTGAGAGAACTACTTTAAGATTCAAACCTCTCCACAGGGTATTTCACACGTCCAGATGAATGATGTGGACTGTTGGGCTGCATAACTGTCATCCTGCTCAGAGATGCAAATTGCACTCTAAATTTTTCCTTACTTGTTTAATCTTGTTCTCTCTTCACCGGAAACTTCTATGAAACACTTATTTTCTTAACGCTCTGTCAGTTACAAATTGATTGGACTGAGGCTTACAGGTTTTTTTGATGGCATCTTCTGTTTTTCTCTATTGTGTTTGTATTCCTTTTTGTGATGCAACAAAACTCTTGTTAAGACGCTGGCTACGAATGTACGAGATCCAGAATAACAGTCCTGATTTTGATTTAAGAAGAGTAAAAAGTTATTTTCCTGTTCTCTTGAAGGAGGGATTTTGCCCAGCCTTGTGCTATGAACAGTCACTAGTGGGTGAGATAATATTTCACTTTTCATCCCTTTCCTTATTTAAAATAAGCAAAACCTCAAATGCAAAATATTTACTAGTATTAGATCCCTAGTAAATACCAGATTCTCTCCAAAGCCATTTGGTAGAGATTTTTCTGAGCATTTGTGCTGCTCAGGAAGATCATGTGTAGACCTGCTGTACAGACCAGTTCCCACAGCTGATGGCATGTTTCTGCCTCCAGCAGTGCTTTTGCTCTAAGGAGAACAAGCATATAAGTGTGTCTCTCTCTAGGCCACAGAGCAGGAAAGAGCACAAAGAATAGCCTGTATGTCTAGTATTTTGGTAGACATAGATCTTGCTTGACAATTTAGTGAAGTATTTAGTAAAGGGAGAGAAATAAACAGGGAAAGAAACTTTATAAATGGTTTTGTTTTCCCAGCTTATATAGGAAAATGTTAAATGGTGAAAGTTTTTCAGTTGTTGACTTTTTGTTTTAACTGTCTCAAAATAACTTGGTATTTGCTCTGTGTGGTTGAGAATAGATACCAATTACAAGCTGTCTGCGAGTTCTGCAGACAGTGGTCATGGGCAGTAGCTTATGTTGTGAGCCTGCTTCAGCCACAAATATCCTTGTCTGGTTTGTATGGCACCATGGCAAAGATCTGTTGGTGTTGGGTTGCTGCCTCCCTATTATCTCTTTTTCCTCTCACCCTTCTTTTTCCTGTATCTCTTTGATACCTGGAGAACCAGCTGCTCAGGAGATACGAAGGTGGGGTACTGTATGCTGGTGACTTCACCTTATTCAGTGTAGGTTGCAGTTAAAGAGCCTGGAAAAAAAAACACAAAAGGTATTTTTAGCTCACTTTTCAACTTGAGGCTTTGTAATATGCTTAAGCTGTTTTATGTGATACACACTAGTTGGGGAAAAAAAAGTGGATTTGCTCCAGTTTTGGTCCCACAATTGTGTGTGGGTAAATTGTCCCAAAGAGAAACTGTAGGATAAGGGAATATAGATAAAAATACTTACTTTTTTCTAACTTTGCTCCTAAGGTTTATTTTGTCTGTGGTTGCTGGTTTTCAAGAGGAAACCCGGCATGGTACACTGTTATTCCCAGACACTGGTGTGCTGAGCTGCTGTTTGCATGTAGGAGGCAATATATTCTTTTACAAAATTGCAGTTGCCTGTGGTGCTTAGGTGAGTGCACACACGCCAGTCTGAATTAGATTCTGATAATTAATTTATAATTTAAATGCTGTAATGTTGCCAGTTCTCACTTAAATACTATCTAATATTTGTCTGGTTTATAACATTTACCAAGTGGTAAATGTGAACGCCCCTAATAAAAACTTCTTTTCAAAGAGCCTTTTGTGTGAAGTCCTTTCTAAATGTGCCTGTGTAGTTTTATGTTGCTGTATTTTTTTTTTTTGGATAAGAAAATAGTGCTTAGTAACAGTGACCAGTATTTCATTTTATGCAGAAATAAAAAGCCATTGAAGTTAAAAGTCAGGAAGTCTAGGAATATCCTGTTTTAGCTCACTACTCAGTGTCAAATTTTTCAGAAAAGTGTAAATGGAAGAGAGCTGTTACTTTTTTTTAGCTGATCTATGAGTATTTTTGTCTTTAATTTATGCAGTACATTTTTAGTTGTATTGTTCTCAGATCATAAACTTCCAATAGATAATAACCGCTAGTGTCATAGGGTTGGGTTTTTTCCACTCTTCCTGATGTTGCCAAGATAATAAAAATATTTCCTCCTTGATATGTCTGTTTGCAGAGGTGATCCTTAAGCTGTTTCATTCTTAAAAATGTTAGCATGTTTCATGATAATGAGCTGTTAAGTCACCACTACAAGATGTTAATTAAGACTAGCCTTAATTCTGCCATGATTTTTTCTCTCTGAAGCTTAAAATATTTCATAATGAGGTAGAAAGAAGGTAAGGGTGAAGTAAGCATTGCAAGTCTTCATATTCGTTATAAACTCTGCCATTTCTGACAGTGCTAATACATTTCAGATGACCTTGGATTACTGTTTCCACTCATCAAGCAACTGTTCAGAGCAAATTAGTGTTTCTTCTGTACTGTATTTGAGAGTCTATACATAGCCATGCTATATTGTGCATGTATATGCATGTGTCTACTCTATGTATGAAGTGAAATTCAAAATTCAGAGTCTCAGCTAATCATACTGAGTTCAGACACACAGTTCAGCAAACCAGTGCCTATTCCTGCTGGAGGACACAGCTGTATGACAGCATTGGCAGTCTGGGGGGGAGACAGGTACAGGTGGAGGCTGATTTGTCCCACTTGGGAGGAAAGCAAGAGGAAACACATTTTCTCCTTGGAGGAACAGGCCTTATTTTGGTATTGCAGTGTAACAGAACTGGCTTTACATTTTTACTAAATTTAATTTTTTTCTGTGTGGATGTACCAGCCCCTTGACAGCTTTCAACATGGGTAAACATCGATTCTGCACAAGTGAAGGGAAGAGGAGGCACATAGCCATAGCAAAGTTTATCCTGAATTTTCTGAGAACATGAAATTTGGCTGTGCTCTGAATAATGTATATTGGTATTGCAGACAAGACTTGCAAGATGAGATTTCTGTATGTAGGTCACATCTACAACAGAAATGCTGAAGCCTTCTAGGGTATTGGTATGCTCTCCTGGCAAGGCAGCTGCAAAGCAGATGCAGTGGTACTGCACAGCTGTGTTCTGTACTCACCACTGGCTGTGCTGCCCAAGCTCCCTTGCTGCTTTACAACAGATCCTTCCCTAGCAAGTTGTCTTAGGGACTCTGCTTTTTCCTGTTGTGATCAGTGTTGATTTTAGTGGCCAGAGGTCTGTCATGCAGATATTGCTGTTTGTCTCAGCACTGTGTTCCAGGCCTTGTTTAGCATTAAGCTAGTTAAGTACTCTGGAGGTTTTTTTCTTGTTTGCCCCCTGTTTAACCATTATGTTCACCCAGTGCTTTGCATGATGCTGTGCCATGGGAGTATTTGTCCTGATTTCTGGTAAAGATACTTGATATTTCTAGTTGGCTAGGCTAGTGCTTCTGATTTCCTTTGGATGTGTAGGGAGTTAATTATGTAAAGGAAGGAAGAACGGGGTGTTTCCTATAATGCTACTGGCCAAGAGACCAATAAATTGTTTCTTCAGCATAATACAGAAGTAGCCTCAAACTTTTGGGGAATTAAGTTTTGCAACAGATGGAACCGTGTGCTAATGGTATCAAATGCTTCCATCTTGTCAAGTTGCTACTTTAAAGTGTTTGGTATGCTGAAATATTTAATCCTGCCACTTTTAGAAAGTGAAACTTCTGATTCTATTTTTTATGTAGTTATTTCCAGGCTCCATAACAATAGCACCTGCAGAAATAGTTACAAAGGAGAAAGCCTGAAGCGTTGCCAGGTGTGACACATGATTCATTCACGCTGTGCCCTTGATGTGTGCACAGATTCACGGATTCACATTCACCTGTGAATGGGAACTGCCTTGCAGACCGAGGCAGGGGATAAGTGGCTTAATCTGTCGGTTTTAGCAAGTGCTGCAGTGTCAGCAGTGCAGGAGGGGTTTTGTGTGCAGGGAGCGCGGAACACGTCTCTGGGCTAAAGAGCCAGGCAGTGGCAGGTAAGTTTCTTGTCTGTGGCAGAGCAGAGTCAAGCTGCTGCTGCTGCTGAAGCCGCAGGAGGTGGAGGCTCTGCAGCCAGTGCATTTGCCTGCCTGCAGAATGACTAAAGATGAGAATGGAGAGATCTCTGCTGGCACCATCTGTGATTCACAGCCACTTCATGGCATGCTCATTGCACTGTGGGAGTAGACTCAAGCTGGCAATTCTGTGTAAAAGGGGCTGCAATGTGAGGGGTAGTGCAGAACTGTGAGTCAATTCAGCTGCATAACAACAAATGGTGTACATAATTACTTGTATTGGCAGAGAGGGGCTCCTGCCTTATTCTCTGACTACATTAGATTATGCATCATAAATATTTTTAATTGTTTAGAACAGAATAAATTAATTGCAGAATTTTATTACTTTAGGCTATTGGTAAGGGATTTTTAACTGAAAGTATCCATCTGGATTTAACCCAGTTTCTTTCTGTATACTTTCTCTTCCAATTTATGCACATATCTTGCTTTTGGCATTATGACAGACTTTAAGTGAGAAGCTCTTTGAAGTCGTGTAGAACGCTGTTCTGGTGGTGTCCAGCCTGTGTCTGTGGTGTCATTTACCACCTTTAGTTTCCAGTGGTTGCCAAAATACCTGATCAGCAGATAGGTGATTCATTCTTAGTAAGTCCTCTTTCAGCCTTATAAGCAGTTTCCTCTTTTCAGAGGATTGCTAATAATGTAGCTCTGTGCCACAAAAATGGGCCAGCATAATTCAGAAAAGGCACACGTTTACTTTTCCATTTCACGTGGACATGAAATGAATCATAAGATGCAATATGGATGGAGTATTCCTACTGCCATTCTGTCAGTGTTTTGTTAATATTATTTTTACATTTTAATTTTATGGGGTACTCGTTACTCTTGTATATTTGGTACTGACTTCTCTCTCAACAAATGCCCCCATTTGACTGTGGGAGATGTTGGGAACTATGAATGTTCTGCACTGCTGAGACCTTGTCAGTCTCATCCCAGAAGCCATCACCTAGTGACACAACCTCTGACTTGCTCGTGCTGTGAGGCAGGAGCCTCACATACATGTGATATATGCCTTCTGAGTTCTTAAAACCTTATTTGGGTTGTTGATGCCCCAAGGTGCTGCTCAACACCCTGCTTCCAGCATTTCATTGTCCCTGGGAAGCACTGGTAGTGTGCTTTGTATGCTTACTTCACTTAAACCTCTACTTGTTCTTAGACATGCTAGAAGTTAAAAACATAAGCCTGCTGTAATAAATTTATTTGCAAAGTTGCATGCAAAGTGTAGGAACTTGAAATTGGGATTGCAATAAAGTGCAGCCTCATGCTGTGTTTCATCTCAAGCTTGTTTTCATAATTGCCTGTTAGAGTTCTTGGAAACTGGTAGAATGACAGCAAAATGCTACTTTGTAAAGTAATTAAATCAGATCAGAAGCATCCTTTCTTTTTCTTTAAAAATTTTAAAAGATATGGTTAAGATGGTTGAAGTAATTTTTCTTTCATGTAGCTATAAATTGTACTTTCTTTCTATTCAGCATACAGTTACTGCATTATCTTGAGTTATTCACAGAGAGTGCATTAATTCTAAGTTTATTACTTAGAGCATTTGATTGAAACTCCCAAGTTATTGACATATGGCTTCGCAGAATCCCAGCTGGACAATAACTGTCCTGTTCAACTCTCCAACAAATACTTTGCTGAAGCAATCAGTGGGAAATCAACTAAGGACTTCTGTGTTCCTGGGGTATGAGTAATGTACAAGTGGTACAATATATGAAGGAGAATGGATTATAACTTCTCTGTGGAATAGTTTAATGCCTGATAACAGCTATCACAACCTACCAAGTATTATTTTTAAAACTACTATTTACGATTTTGGAGACTTCTACAGGGTATGTGCTTAAAATGAATATGAAAGGAATGAACTGATAAGCTGCGAAACATTTTCATCATTTTGTGTTGAGTATTTAAGAATAATTTCCTTTTTACTCAGTATGAGATATGCTAGTACAAAAAAAGTGATGAAGCTATACAACCCACACTGAAGCTGGATGATTTTGAATAAAGCATCTAGCAGAGATAATGGTCTTAACTTCAGTGGAGGGCTGCTTCCCCTAGATAGTAATTCAGACAGTTATTTCTGTCACAGCTAGCTGAATGGCAACATAATTTTCAGTGAAACTATTGTAATTCAAACAAGTGTATTGAAGGATTCAGGATGAAAAATGCATATTTGTTTTTGACTTAAGGTCAAACAGAAGTTGACAAAAGCATGAGGACAGAGGAATACTTCAGAAGACGTTAGGTGTTTTAGAAAATTTAATGAGCTGAGACAGGTTTAGTTTTTTCACTTAATGTAAGCAGTAACTGCTGCATTAAAGAAAGTATTTAGTGCGTTTTCCTAAAAACTATAACACATGTCTTCTGCAAGAATGTGTAGATCCGTTTCTTTGAGGTGAAAGTTCTATTCCAAATCACTTTGAATGTCTTTTTCAGTCTTTTTTACTAAGAAGCAGATAGTTTGGTAAGAAGCAGTTAGTGTCCCTTTTTGGTGCATTCCAATCAATTGAAACTCAGTGCCTTCCTTAAAGAAGTATTTCAAGAAAATAGACTGAATTTAATGAAGGCATTGCTTGCCTTGTTGCTGTTTTTTCCATTACATTTCACTTCCTCAACAGAGCACCTTTGGCTTTTGGCTTTTGTATTACCTTGTTTGGGAAAGTTCACTCTTGTGAAATTAATTCAATTCTGGTCTTTCTTATCTTAGTGTGGTCTGTGTATTCCACAGAGAGTCAGGTCAGGCTTTATTTCTATCCACCCTTCTGAACTAGTTCACTTAGCTCTTCTTGATTTATGCTTAATGGCAGTGTTCTCTTCCCATCTCCCCAAAATAGGTTTGTGAATACTTAATTGCCTGTTACCTAAGGTATAGCAGCCCTTTGAGAAGTATGCTACATAGAATTAAGCATGTTCTAAGCATATACTAAAATGAAAAAGCATTGGAGTTTTTGTTACCCTCTGAGTAACTCTCAGGGCCATGAGGAGCTGAGCCTTCTGGCCAATATAAATACCAGAAAATGAGGTGTGTACCTGAAATAACTCACCCAGTTCATCTGTAGGCATGTAAATGTGACTTGACTTTTTAGAGGTTCACCTTCCTTGAAGCAATCAACATTATAAATGCAAAGAAGAGGAGTTACATCTATAAGTATTGCTCTGATTACCCTTAAAGAGCTTATAGGGCAGAAAAGAGACTAGGCTTAGTAGGAGATCAGATTTTTGATTTAATTTAATGGCACCCTCCATTCAGTTGGAGGAGTGGATGTAGTTGGCCTGACTAAAAAACCCTCAGTATCATAATAATATTGCTTTTACACATGCAATTAGAAGGCCACTGACATCAAGCTTGCTCATATTTTTTAGACTTCAGAGAGCCCAGTTATTAAGTCTGATATTTGTTGCTGCAATGGTTGGTACCTGTATTAGACTGGCAAAATTACTTTTCCATATGGTTGAGTAACACAGAAAACTTAATATTTTTCCTCTTTCTCTGGTGATGGTAATGTAGGCACATTCTGTGCATAGTGAATTTTAAGCAGTGCCTGAAAGCGAATTTTGGAACTGAAGCAGTTGGGGGCAGAAGCACACGTTACTGTTCCCTTGCAAGTGTTCTTGGAATAGATGTCAAGGACGAAGCACAGCTCCTTCTGGTGTCTGGCTT
>WAAG01026621.1:9226-38725 GCA_013390105.1 Tichodroma muraria | reverse complement strand
GCTTGGATACTTCAGTTGGTACCTAAAGATTGATCTGATAAATCTTAGATTAGTTGTTCTAATAAAGGAACAGAAATGCAAGACTAAATAATACATACGTATGGGAAAATTCCAAGGTTCTCAAGAAACATTTGCATGTCTGCATCTTTCCAGCTACAACCGATGAGGAAAAAATCCCAAGCTCAAAGTTATCTGCACATTCAGTGCTTAGTCTGTCACTGGAATGACTAAGCAGATGATTATGGAGGGTTTTTTCACTTTTTTGTTTTGACCTCTAACAATTACTAAGACTGCCAAACGACTCTGCCTGAGAGGTTAGGTCCAAGTTTATAGTTCAGGTGAACAAAAACTAACAAGCTGGACTCATGTTGAGTAGTTGCAGCAGCATTTTCTGTATGATGCACAGTAATGCTGTTATTTGGTTTGTCTGGCTTAGAAATAAAGTAATTCTATCTGCACCTCTCTTCATCATGCCTCATGTCAGTAATATCACATGGGAAAAATCAGTGTGCAGATTTCTTCTCTGTCAGGCAAACAGTGTTGGTTGCCATCATGCCTTGACACCCAGGACCTGAGCTGCATTCTTCTTTGTTTCACATCTGTGCAGATAAAGCAGGTACAGTAGCTCCACAGGATTTATTTTATCCAGCTTATGTACCTTGCTCCATCTGTTCAAAGCAAACAAACACTGTGAACAGGGCAGGTAAAAGGCTGAACTAGATGTACAGAGGTAATTATCTCTGTTATATTTTATTCAGCTAGTGCTCTTCAAATTCAATAAACAAGGAGATCTTTCAGGCACAGATGAAGAATGTACTTTCTTCTTTTATTCTTTCTTTGGGGTGTAAGCACATTCTAAATGGAGGCAAGGAATTTCAAAGTACCTACTGATTTTGACTATGTTCTTATATATTGAGTTTGAAGTAGCTTAATAGAAATTTTCAGAAAGGCTGCCTCTCTGACTGTGGTTTCAGCCAATATCAATTGGACATGTATGGCCATCATGTCTTCTTGGCAACTGAGGACATCTCTGAGGAAACTTCAGGGAAAATTATTTACCCTTTCTCTAGCAAACAGAAATCAGATAGAATGCAGTTGAACTGTGGACTTCCCATCCCTTCTCTTTTGCTTCTGATAACAGAAGAGAAAAAGCTACAATTATTTGTTCCTGCCAGCATGTGAAATCAAAGTCCTGTTTTCTCCTCCGAAGGACCCACTTAGAATGAACTGCTTCCTACAACTGAGCTCTCGGGTTTCCCCCACCACAAAGTACTCCTTTTATCTTCCTTTCTATGTGCAGTGTCTTCCAGCTGAGAAGTCACACTGTCCTTTTGTCTACAGCCACTTAACTCTTGCTAGGCCTAGTCTCAGATTCCCCTGGAAAACTGCCTATTTGATTTTCACTGAGAGTCAGCAATCCTGTTTCAGTTTTCACAGACTTAAAAAAAAAAATTGACTTGAAAATATCCCAGCATATATGCATATATAAATATATGTATATATATACCCCAGCATATATGTCCACAGCCACAGAGTGAGCTCCTGTCTCAAGAGTGAGCTTGCCTGAAACTAGAGCTCAGGACCTGTTAAATTAATTTAACATTAGCCTACACAGATCATCTAATCCACTACCTCCCTTCAAGGACAGGGAAATACTTCCCACTTCATAAACTTCCATTTTGGTATGGGGTGATCAGACACATCATTGTCTGGAAGAGGAAGAATACTGTTCTATGGGCTCCAGCTCTGAAGGTCATGAAGAGAAGTCAGGAGCCATTTCAATTGGTAATGACAGAAAATATTCATTCAAATACATTTAGTGTGTCAAGTGGCACTTTAATAATCCTTTGAGGGCAAGATGGACACAGCTGCAGGCAACTGCTTCTGTCTAGGCAGGAATAGGGCACAGAGGGGTCACATTTGCTCAGGCCTGAATTATCTTGCACAAATCACATTAGAAAGATTTTTTCTAAAGGTTTTTTGAGAGAGATCAGATTTGACAACCTCAAATTCAGCTCTTTAAACTAGGACAGAGAAAATCTCATAAGTTTAAGAAATAGTCATAGACAAATCTTTGCAGTAATTCAAAAGGATACAAAACCTGGAGGGTCTGTTTTCTGGGAAATGTATTCAAGCTGCTGTTACATGTCACAAATAACTGTAACTTCATACAAAGCCTTTTTCAGAGTGGTTCTCCCAGTTGTCTTCACTACAGACAGCAGATGAAGAGTGTTCAGGGTCAGTGGGCCATGTCAGGAATTGCCTCTGAGGAGTTTTATGAGATTATGTCAGAGTTCTTTGACATTTATTTTCTGTTACAAATAGTAGTTTCAAAACCAAATTTTATTTGGGTTTAGCTAGGATGCTTCCTTCATTACAGTTCCTCACTTGTGCTGAGATGGGCTTACTGCTTTGACAGGAATGTGCTGGCTCTAAGTCTTGCTGTGTATTTTAGTTCTTCCATGCCAACACACATAAATAGTTCTCTCACCCCCAGTGAGATGTCTTTTACTTCCTGAAATCAACACACTGAAGTCAGAGCAGCCACCAGTATTTTAGCCACTGAAAATGAAAATAAAACCCAATCAGATACAGCAGAGGCTACAATTGCTAGAAAATCCCTTTGGCAATTTTCATCTTAATGATTTCCTTTGCTGATATCAAAAGGTTATGGCCTAGCAGCTTCCAATTTCTGCACTCATTGCCTGGCTAAAATCATGCTGCTTTTTTAAAAAATAATTCAAAGACTTTTCCCTGGCCTGATTCATTTAACAATACTTTTCAACGGTATTTAAACAACTTAGACATGGTCATGAATTAACCTTCATAACCTCCATTATGAATTCATGGGTATCATACTTACTACACAAATTAGTTACTGTTAGATGTTCAAACAATCAATTTCACGCTTTCTCTCATGCTTTGGGCTTACAAAAATATTTACAGAGCTCTCTCATTAGCTTTTCTCAAATCCTTCATTAAAATTTCTTTTGCAACAATAGAGAAGCCTTGGCAACAGCTCTACCCTATGCTGGATGCCTGTCACACTCATCAGGATTGCTTCACCGTTGCCTTAAATTCCCCTCCGTGACTGTACCCATCTGTTGTTTCATGTCTTACACCTCAAAAGCAATTTGGGGCAGGATTAGCTTTTCATTTCAGATTTTTATTGCTTCAGTCACAATGGGATCATTTTCTCTGACAGAAATTCCAACATACAACATGCGCAGCAGTGAACAAATGGGCAAGACAGATAGGGAAAGGCAAAATGAGTTGCTTAAAATATCCTGTGAAAGCTGGGAGTCAGGGCACTATTCATCTTTCTGTGTTTGCATCCTTTTTCTCACAACTGGCATCCTTCTCATTACAGAGGAAGTCCAGGCATTCTAGCAAGAATGAAAAATCAAATTTAAAAAAAAAGAAGAAGTAAGATTACAATGTATAATTCTAGGGAAAGGGAAGAGTTACTCATCCAATTCCCCAAAAGCTCATAAATATGAGCCAAGCTCATAAAAAACGTGTCATGGGTGTCTTTAACCACTAGGAGCCGTATTCAGACCATCTCCTGCCTGTAAAGGATCTGGCAAATTTTAGCATTAGGTCAGGGGAATAGAATCATAGAATCAGAGAATCGTTTAGATTGGAAAAGACCTCCAAGATCCCTGGGCCCAACCAGTTACGATCTAACACTATCCAGGGCTGCCAGAGGCTGTAATCACTACACCTCATTCATCCTTGTGTTTGGGATTGCCCAGGAAGGCTCAACATGTTCCAGCCTGACCTGAGTCTAGAGCTAACGCTCTACTTCCAGTCTGGCTTTCCTCGCTGTCCCAGTGCAATCCCATCACACCCAGCACAGACAGCCAGTGGTGGCAGAGCTGGAGAGAGGGGAAGTGGTTCTGCTGAATCTTACACAAAACTTTAGATAATATTTTTAAAGAAGGTTGTAGGCATTTCTGGTTCTGGAGGGGTTTGTAGCTATAACTCTTTTCAGGATGTCACTTCAGCTAAAGAGCCAGTTTCATTTTCACTCATCTTCACAACACTCTGGATGGTGGCAATCATGGCTTGGCTGGGATTGTTAATTGCTGTGGGTTAATATATACATTTTTCCTTCTGTTTGTCTGAAAACCTGATGATATTTGGCATTTGATTGTTTTCAATACCTGTTCTTGCAAAGCTCGGAATGTTCCCCCTTGGAGGATTTTGCACTCCTGTGATATTCACCATTTCAAAGCTCAGATATCCCAAGTGACTTTTGAAAAGTATGCCAGGTCACCTGCAGAATGACTGGAATCTCTCTATCCACTGCCTGGTTACCAAACAGGCTTGAAAATACAAGAAACTTAATGAAAAAATCCTGATCTCTGCCACTTTCCTTGATTAAGTTCTGTCCACTGTGACCAATTTACACCCACACAAGTCTGCTGGACAATGCACAAGCTGGTACAGAATTCAAAATCTCAGAAAATTATTTAGAAACCAAAATTTTTGTTGGATTTTTTGTTGTCCAAGGAACACAATTATATACAAATTTTTAGATATTATGGGCATGATTTATCACAGCAACTTCCACAGCCTCGGCTACACTGGTCACCTCCCTGGAAGCTGAAACCGATCATCTCATATTTCCCAGACTTCTACAAATATGAACAAAGAAGATTAATTAATTGACACTTCAAGAGATATTTAATTTCTGTGTGATGCAACAGAATTGCAGAGCTGTGCAGTCCTCACATGAAGAAGCAGCAGCCAATGAACACCTGAATATCCTACAGATGAAATTTGGTCCCATGAGGTTTAGAGTTCAACACATACCAAACACCACTTGCTACAATCACAGGTATGAGAAGCAGCAGCATGGAAGGCATCTTTAGTGAAGGGTGTGGAAGAGAGTGACCGTTGTGTGCTGTTTGGATGTGGGTTTGAATCAAAGTGCTTTGCAAACCTCTGATTAGAGGGGTAAATTTGGATGTTTTGTTAAGCAGTACACGAATTATTTCAAAGGTCAGACTGCATTTGCAGTATGGGGTATGGACACACTGATGGCCTTTTCTGAAAAGAAGCAGTGACAGCTGTGCACCAAGTTTTTCTAAACCAGCTACAAAGAGAAGTCTTCACAGCAACCTGCAAAACCTGTAATGTACCTGCACAAGTAATTTTTGAGCACCAGCATCAGTGAATTCTGGTTTCCTGAAGATTTGTGACCTGATCGACTGACTTCCAAGCAAAATCGCCACGTGAAGGTTTTCCCATAATAGCAGCACCTACAAGATGTCTTTCCCACCTGGATTCTCTAATGATGCATTTTTGCAGCCATTGCCATTTTTTTGCAGCCATTACTTTAGTTTGCAGCCATTACTTTATTAGCTATGCTTACAGGTGCTTTGTTTTTCTACCCATCTGCCTGTATCACAAAGGTGGCATGAACTGCTGTTCAGCATTTTGCCCTTTTGTCTTATTTGACTGAAAACAGATGTAAATATTATTAGCAAGAAGAAGAAGGATGGGAAAATCCATTAGGTGCCACGGTTCTGCAAGTCTCCACAGAAAATCTATCAGAAAATAAGGAATTTAGCTCCAGACAGTATTGGAGAAAGACAGGAAGACACAGCTGTCATTAGATAGAAAGAAAATGCTCTGACAGTACAAAATAACAACAGTTTCACTCTCTGTGCATGTTTCTTTCTAGGCCGCACAGAATATCCAAACCTTTTCCTCTGGAATCCAGCACTGAATGGATTTTTTTTCTCAGCTTGCGTATGCTATTGCTGTACTCAGGAAGCACCTATGTCTTTATCTGATCTTCATGTCAAAAAGCAAGGATAGATAGGTAAATTTTCAAAATATGCTTTTTACTTCCCAGTTTAGAGAAAATAAATCCTGTTGAGGGGGCACGGAGAGTAGGGCTGACAACTTTGTGGAGACACACAAAATCCTCCTTTGTCTGCATTCCCAGTAGAAAAACATTCACTGTTATGATATTAATTGTGTCACACACATCCACACCTTTTGTACTTTTCCAGGAGTTAATACTGGCTGTTACAGATCCAGCTCTGGTGGAAGAAGCCTTCCTACTCTTCAGGGTTAATGTCTGCAGTCAAGTGCACAATCAT
Organism: Tichodroma muraria; assembly: GCA_013390105.1. Taxonomy (NCBI): domain Eukaryota; kingdom Metazoa; phylum Chordata; class Aves; order Passeriformes; family Sittidae; genus Tichodroma; species Tichodroma muraria. The sequence continues at coordinate 32,609 of WAAG01026621.1, read as the reverse complement.
TTATTTCTGCTCAGCTGCAGGGACAATGCAGACACAGTTATGTGCAAACAACTCCTCGCCTTGTAGGCAGCAAGTCACATGCCTGACATTAAGTGTAAATCATGCAATCTCATCTCTGGCCCTTGTCCAAATCCCTGCCTACCCTCCCATATCTGAATGTACAGCATTAGGTGGCACAGATCACCTCAACTGAAACTCTCCTTGGTTTTATTGGAGTAACAGACTATAGTTCCTTTGGTCTTTATAGGCCCACTGGTGGGAACAGCCATGTGGATCCCAAACTACACACAGAAGGAAATGCACTTAAACATTTTACTACATTACTACACCATCTTTACTTCTAACAACAGTTCAGAGACTTCCTACACAGCCTTGGCAGAGGCTGGCCCCCATGGCCTGGTAGTTGTGGGTAGCAGGTGGCCTGCATTGCTCTCCTGAACTCAGGGTGCCCTGTTACTCTGTCTGTCACTGACACCATAAGGTATGTCCACGCTGTATATTACACCTGCCACGCAGGGTGAGCTGCCCAGCTGGGGCCAGTGCCTGCTTGTGGGTTCTTCCAGCCCTCTCTTCTCTGTCCCCTGGGTCACTGAGCAGAGCTGAGCACTCTGAGGGTTCAGCTGAACCAGAGGAATCAGCAGCTGAACAGCAATCAGGAACAGTTCAGTGCCATCCCAGCCCACCCCACTCCACCAAGTTCTAACCCTAGGGTCTCTTAAAGCCTTTGGCCCTTGGGAAATAGGGATAGAGGTTTTATGGTGTGATCAACAGGGCCAGGCTTAATCTGTGACATGAACACAGCCAGAGCAAGCAGGTGGGTGAAGTCTTTGAAGTTATATAATGAAGTTATAATTAAATATACACAATTATAGCTATTTAGACCTATTCTAGGAGGTTGCTGAGATGTAGCTTTGAAACGTTCCGTGCTTAACAGTCCAAGTGCTGTTTGTGCGCTGCCCACATAGTGCCAGGGGCCAGCACAGCATTTCACCTGTGAAAAATTCCCTACAGGCTCCCATGGGAGCAGAGGTTGCTTGTACCCATAGCTCAGCAGAGCATAAGGCCAGCTGAGTGCTATCTCCTCACTTGACAGGCTCTGAGATGTGGATACTCACTAATTTAAATATTCTGGCTAGAAGTTGTAGCACTTCAGATACGCTTTTTAACTTCAAAAAAGGCACACCTGACAGCACAAATTAGTCACAGTTAAGGAAATCCTAAGAAAATGCATTAAAAGTAGAGCAAAGACTTGGCTCCCAGGAGAGACTAGTGTTTTCATTAGCTGCAAAGTACAGATAAGATTTTGTGACTGTTTTCTATTTACATTTTGAAAACCAGAGTTGCTGGATATTCCCTTCAACTAGGAGCTCTTGAGCTGTTTTCTATGATTTCTGCACTAGTCACTTCTCTTCTGGAAAATTCACTTCAAACCCATGTCTACTTCTAATGCAGGGAATCTTCAAGGATCCAAAGGAATTCTTTTTGCGTCTGTCTATTTTTGTATCACTAAAACATTTTCCTGCTGTGGGGGCCTGCAACAAAGTCCTTGCTGTGAAATTCTTACCATCCAAGGTACAATAGAGAAGGGAAACTGGAGGGAAATATCCTTTTTGCAGGTTGTGGAGAGCCATTGTGAGCCAAGCCAAATACACAAATTTAGCCAAAGATACACAAATGCCAAACATGACCATCTCTCACCACTCATGCTGCCCTGCTGTAGCTGGAACAGGATATTTTGCCAGGAAGGAAATCCGCTCATCACCTCTGGTGGGATTTCACCTGGTATACAGATGGCTCTGGTGTGATGAGAAAGCCCCACCACTTCCTAAGCAATTCCTCATCCCCCTCCTGTACCAGCAGCAGCTGCTACCTCACTGCTGAGGCTGACCATGTTTTACAGGGAGCAAAAGGCTGCTGGGCAACTCTCTCAGCCCTGCCCAGGCAGCAGGATCTGTGGGATGAGCAAGGATCTGGCTACAATACAGAGATAATAGGGCCTTCGGTTTATGGTCCAGATCTAGCACTCTGCCAAGAAGGGATTTTGCTGAGTTAGGTTCAGGACCACTAATTAGACTGTTTCCAGATGTTGCCCAGAGAGAGATGGTGAAGGAGGAAAGGAGTTGGTGGATTTGGTATTTTTATAAAAGGGAGAAGTTTGTTTTCTGGCAGCTGGATTGCATTTAAACAGCTTGGAAAAAGCTTACCTTAGCTTCAAAAACACATTTACTACAAAGTGGTTTCTGCTGCAAAAAAAGGCCCCACTGAGGAAATAGGTTGAGTTTTGTACAAATATTTCAAATTATCATTCTAGCTGAGGAAGTAAGAAAAAAGGCCAGATCAAAATTTCACATTGTCTTTCCCATGAATAATCCACCACTGTCTATCACATGCCATGTAGGTGGACGGGAAGGGAGGAGATGAGCTCCTGCTGGACCGCAACATGAGAGTTCAGACTCAGAAGGAAGTTCTTTGGTGTTATGGTACATGGAGGCAATGCTTAGCCAGCAGTGATGTCCCAAGAGCACAGAAAACCACAAGATTTCCATAACAAAGATAGAATTGTAACCATGAAGGAACATTTGGTTTAAAGGACAGATAAATTAAAGTTTGGCCATTTACCTGAAGCCTCATATCAAGACATTAATCAGGTGGGGAAAAAGGAATGGATCCCAGCGTGAAGGAAGCAGACAGTGCCAAACCCAGGTCTATGATGATAAATCATCACAGAGACAGAACATGAATATTAATTTAGTAATGAATATTAATTTGTGTACATGCGCTTTTTAGGGGGTTGAAATAAATCCCGTTAAAGATGCGTTTACCAGAATCCTGTGCAGTGCTGGGGAACTTGCTCCTGAAATTCAGGACTGAAATCAGAAACACTGTGTTCATACAAATGAGAACCTTCATAGATAGATAGATAGATAGATAGTTTTGTACTTTGGAGAGATGGCAAGCATGGTCTGTAATAGCTTTAAATTGCTTAAATTTTATAGTGGACTGAAAATATGAGGTGAGGGAAATGGGCTGGTCAAGGATGAATGACTCTGGACCAAAGGGTTTGAGTAAGGTAACAGAAAGTAAGGATTTGAGTGAGAGTTCTTGAGAAGACACTGTATCAGGACAAGACACCCCCCCTGGGAGATTCTGAGCATGGCTGTCCTTTCCATTGCAGCTGAGATGGCAGTCTCCTACTTGAGCTTTTGCTGAAAGCATGGGGGCTCATTCCTGGTGACAAATGCGTTTCTTTCTGCCTACCATGAACAATTTCCTGCTGGTAGCATCCTGCATCACCTCTCACATGGCTTTCAGACAAGATGCAGCACTTGATGCTTCTGGTTGTGAACTGCACATGATGACTGCAGGAGCACCTTGTATGGACTGTGTTGAGGCACCTGCCAGACCACTTGTCCCCACATCCATCCTTCTCCAGGCAACACCAGACCTTGCCTTTTGTGTGTGGGCCCTTTGGCATGTGGTCTCTCCCTGCTTCCTGGACTGCGGAGGGATTTTTTTGAGAGGAATTTTTCTTCTCCTTGGGTCCCTCGTCTTCCTCCCTCTGCATGGGCGTTGCTGCCCGTTCGCAGCAGCAGTGCTGGATACCAGCACTGGATACCGTGAGTAAAAGCTGGGAGACTACCAGCAGAGGAAATGCTTTGAAAATGAGATCTCCTACTTCTGTGCAGTGGAACAGGCTATTTTAGGAGCAGATTGTGCTGGAGATATGGGCTGGGACAGGATTACTGCAGCTGCTGAGGGAAGTGCTGCTGTATTCAGAGCTTCCCACTAAGCAAGGCGATACACATCACATAAAGAAACTCTCCAGTTCATCAGTTCATCTCCTCTCTCTTTGGCTTGGGCTCTGGACTCAGACATGTACTTCCCAACCACAGAGACCATTTCCCAACCACAGAGACCATTACTGGTGTACAGCAACGTAAGAAACCAAGCTCACTGTTTGCACCTTCCCAAAAGAACAGAATTTCCACACAGGCTCCAAATTACAGCAGAAGGAAAGGATTGTTTGGCTGTCAGTCTGAGGGCAGCACAAAGGAGCATGGTAACACAAAATTCCAGCAATCCTGGGCACATTTAATAACATTATTAAGAAAAATTCAGTCCTGAGCAGCTCTGAAGGAAATAACACCCCATTGTCTGCCTGAGATTCACTGATTCCTCCTCTAACTGCAGCTCCCTAACCATTTAAATTACATCTGATAATTAAACATGATGTGAAAGCAGCTTCAGTGCTCGTCAAAACTCTGTTGAGTTTCACCAGAGATGCTTCAGCTGAAGCCTTCAGTTCTTAAATTTCTGGTAAGTGGTCTGTTGGGACTGGCTAGGCACATATGTTTGTCATCACCTGTATCTCAGTACACAGGTCTTGCCTGCTGAGGCAATGGTCTCCAGCCTGCAGTACCCAAAAGCAATCCCAGTAGCCTGATCTGGTGTATGATTCTCCAAGCTGAATCTACGAGCAGGAGGAGCTGCAAGCCAGGCTGCAGAGCCCTGCAGACCTTTGTCCATCATTGTGCTGAACAGTTGCTCTGAGAATTACCTGCAGATTTATTGCCCTTCACTGTAACTTGAGAAGAACGTTGCTGTCTCTATTCTCACAGAGATTTACAGCTCATTCTGCCTAGAAATGGGGCTTTTTTTCTTTTTTAATTGAGTGATCTGTCTTTTGGGGAAATATTTTATTTTGTGCTGCATGTTTCAAGGTCTTTCACTGTGTCACTTCCACTTTATTTAGCCACCCTGTCACACCAGCCTTGTGCACTCCCTGCTCCACTATCCATGGAAACATTCATAGCTTGTACATTAATTTTTCCTTTATGCAGCTCCATGATTCTTCCCAAACTGACTCTAGAGACTGGAATGTGGCCCCAAATTAGGATTTATCTACATGGGAGACCATTCCAGAGATTTTGGGGTAAGTCCTCTCTGTGGAAAGCCTTGCTGTGGCATACATGACACAGCTGGGAGTTACACCATGGAGCTGTCACAGTTCAGTGTGCCTTTGTGCCACAAAAATTAGGATAAGCACTGACTCAGGAAAAGTCCTTGGCTATTACTGGAGAAAGGTCAGTTGAGAATTGCGTTTGCTGTGTGGCCACATCCAAAAAGCAAACATAGATGAGGCTATATAAAGGATGGGCTGAAGGGTTATACAATTCAGTTATACAATGTATGTGATTGCTGTCATCAGAAGATGGTTTTCAGTGGATTGTTAGTCTGTTTCAAAAATAAATAATGGGATTAGGGAGTTCAGGGACAAGCGTTCCTTGTTTTGAAGCGTTTTCGTTCTCACAGCGATGAACGAAAAACCTGAAGGATTGGAACCATTTGTCTGGGAAGGAAGGATAAGATGTAATAAATCAAACTATGAACAGTCTAGGACACATGGATTAAGAGTGCCTGTTTTCCCTTTCATATAATAAAAGAGCAAAGTGTCATTCAAAGAGATGAGAAACAGCAAATTATGATTTTACAGCAGGATTTGCTCAACATAGTTACAAATGAGAGCACTGGAATTTACTGAAAACCCAAAACATGAGAAATCTTGATGTGGTAACAGGAATATATACAGTTACAGCACTGTAAATTAAAAATTTAACCCCCAAAACCCAGAAGGGAGACAAACGTTTTGATATCTGTTTTATGTAGGGAGTTATATCACACCATCAGGAAAAAAGAGATATCAGGGCTTGTTTCCACCCTCTACTGATGTCTCCATTACTAGATACTCTCAGAAACAAGTGATCCCACCAAATAGCAATGGATCCAACAGTATAGTGATGTCTGTGTTCCCAAGGAACAATAACAGTACTGAGGGCAAAGGAGCTGCCTCTCATTTCCAGAAATGTGTAGTGTCTGCCTATTGTGCCCTTGTTGATGCTTGACATGGCCACACTAGAGCCACTGTTCAGAAACAACTTCCAAAGATGCCAGTTCAGCCAGTGCAAAATATTATGTCTGAGAAAGCTCAGATTTGGTGAACTTTCATCAGAACTGAATTTTACCTCTGGCTGCCTTGGAAACACTGGGATGCTGAAGACACCTCATCTCAGGCAGCTTTGTCCAAGGGATTTGCTCAGCACTGAGGGCTCCTCTCAGCCTCTGCAGCACTTTCTGGGACATCAACTTCAGTTTGGCTCAGCAACTGCAGGGTGGGTCAGATTGCTCCTCTGGAATTAATACTGGTTCATATCCAGCCCAGACTTTTTGAGCTGAGTTTTCTTAGTTCCAATGCACATCTGTGTCATATGGCAGCTGTACCTGACTTTGGATTCTTCATTCCCTAAGGTGGGTATCTCTTATTTGCCCTGACAAAGTGAAAGAGGGAGCTCAGGCAGTTCAAACCCATCCCAAAAGAAAGTGAACAGTGAATATATTTCTGGCCACTGTACCACAGTCTGCTACCAAACACACAGATGTTCTCCAGTTGCATTGTGGGATGGAGCTATGACTCTGCTCAGCTCCATTACCAGTTTCTTCCTGATCTTCTTAGCCCCCTGACCTCTGTGCTACATGAGGCTGAGAAACTGCAGAATTCATAGATTTCATTAGGAATTATGTGTGTTCAGTGCCTCTTGGACCAGGACCCTCTTTTATCCTGCTCTAGAAGATATTTTGTGGCTAAATTTCTTCTTCAATCCCAAGGTTTTACAAAATTCTAATGACAAATTTATGCAGCCAGAATCTATATCCTTAGCTTATGGGACATTATAGGAGTTAAGCACAGAACCATTTAGGTTAAAAAAGACCCGTAAGATAATTGAGTTCAACCATTTACCCAGCATTGTCAAGTCCACCACCAAACCGTGTCCCCAAGTGCCACAGCTACATGTCTTTAAAATACCTCTAGGGATGGTGACTCCACCACTTCCTTGGACAGCCTGTTCAAATGCTTGACAACCCTTTCGGCAAAGAAATTTTTCTTAATATTGAATTTAAACTTCCCCTGGTGCAACTTGAGGCCACTTTTTCTTGTCCTGTCGCTTGCTACTTGGGCAAAGAGGCTGACCCCCACCTGGTTACAACCTCCTTTCAGGTCATTTCAGAGAGCAATAAGGTCTTCCCTGAGCATCCTTTTCCCCAGGCTGAGCTCCCCCAGCTCTCCAGCTGCTTCTCATCAGACTTGTACTCCAGAACCTTCCCTAGCTCTGTTGCCCTTATCTGGACATGTTCTAGTACCTCAATGCCTTTTTGTAGAAAGCATCAAGTACCTCAGCCTTTTCCTCATCCTTTGTCACTTACGTTTCCCTTAGCATCCAATAAAAGATGGAGATTCTCCTTAGGCACCCTTTTGTTATTAATTTATTTATAGAAACATTTTTTATTGTCTTTTACAGAAGTAGCTAGATTAAGTTCTAGCTGGACTTTGGCCCAAATTAGAAACTTTCTTCCTGCATAACCTCACACTGTCCTTGTGGTCCTCTGGAGTTGTCTGCCCCTTCTTCCAAAGGTCATAAACTCTTCTTTCTTTTTTTTTTTTCCTGAGTTCCAGCCAAATCTCTCTGTCCAGACAGTCTCATCTTTCCCCCTCTGTCTTATCTTTTGGCACATGGGGATAGCCTACTCCTGTGCCTTTCATATTTCCTTCTTGAAGAATGTCCAGCCTTCCTGGACTCCTTCGCCCTTCAGGACTGCCTCCAAGGGTCTGTGGCAGTCAGGCTTCTCCAGAGTCCACCGGACTCCTCATTTTGGGCCTTCTGTTTCCCTCAGAAGGGAGTCTCCCATGACAATCTTTATGAGCATACAATTTCCTATGACTCCTCTTTATCTCCTTATGGAAGCAGCTTTGATGCACAGCATAGGGTGACATACCCTTGGCAACACTTCCAGCCTGGAGAAACCATTAATTAACCTCAGCAACACCTCCCACCGAGAGGAACCATCACACTCGCCATTGTTCAGTTCCACTTGCAGAGCCTCATACCTGTTATGCTGGGGCACCTGGGGAGGTGGGGCAGTCATGGAGGAGATCCCTCTGCTGTGTCAGGCAGGGTTTAGTGCCACTGCTGCCCGTCCCTTAAGACATTCAGTTCAGCCAGGCAGAGAAAGGACAAGTAATCCTCAGTGTCATCTGTCCTGTCTACCTCTGGGCCTGTCCCAAGGGGCGCAGTGTGATTCCAGCAGTCTGTTTCTCATTGATAATCCTCAAGCTCCTCCCTTCCTCCCAGAGCTCTGTCACTCTGTCACTGGGGTGTCCCTCTACCCAGACACATTCCCACAGGGATATTCACTGGTCAAGCTGGCAAAGTCACAGCACTCTGCCACATGACCACTTTAATTAATCGTGATAAATACTGTTCTCTCTGGAGGGCCTCTACTTCAGAATTTCTAGAAAGTTTTTCTGCTGGTTTAATTAATGGCCCTGCTCTGTGAGATACTTGATACCTGTGACCATGGCAAGTCACTTTAACTTCCTCATTGATAGAATGAGGTTAATAAGAACATCCTGTTTCATTGGCAGGAGGATTCAAGATTTTGGGACGTTCAACTTTGAAGAAGCTGTGGACCATATCAGTATGTAAGTAAAGAGAATCATGGAGGAAATAGAACTAGAGGAAAGCATCAGAGAGAGAAGCTTGTCTGTCCTCCTCATTTGCTCTCAGGCCACCTGGGTGGCACATCAGCCTGAGACCACCCAGAGGCAAAATGAAATTGGAGATCTGTCTGCGGGCAAGGTTTCCACAGAGGTGTTCCTGGTAAATGCATTCAGACCAAGTAGTCATTAGGACTAAACACAAGTTTTGGTTTAGATTTTTGCTTTCTCAACCTATCCAACCCAACATGGGCTTCCCAGTTGTTCCCTTAGTAACCAGTCCATATGTCAGGATAGTTAAGATTATTATGTATGAGGTAAAAAAATAGAGATTCAAACAGTAGCCCATATCTACCTCATTTAGTCAAGAAAGTCACAGAATTTTCCCCATTTCTATTAATTCTTTTACATGCATGGGAGGAAGTATCTGTGGACTAAAAATCATGAAACTGTCATTTCTGCTGTGAATTTATTGTTTGGCTAGAGAAAGAGGCAATTACAGTTAAGGGAATGGTATGAAAACTAACTGCTTCTGAATATTTCTTTCCAATTTTAATCAATGTTAGATATAACAGCAGAAAAGTCAGTGTTTATATTTAATGTCTAAGTTCATAACTGCAAATTATGAAGTTATTTTCAGGTAAAAGCATTGACAGGGAGCACATTCCACATTCAGAATGAATGGCTAAGATCAGATAGATATTCATGCTTGATCTTTCATGCCCTTGAATATGCAGGGAATGAAAACAGCATCGCACTACTTCTCCAACTAGGTGGAAATAACGCAGCTCTAATATTGAATCAATTCACAGAATAAACCCTGTGAATAGCTGCTGAGGAAATCAATATGAGGAAACAGTGAACTAAACATCTATTCTGCAAATGGTCAGAAAAAGAAAAAATAGATTGTGGCTGTCTTGGTTTTGGTACCCCTGGAAAATCTGGGCCTAAAACCCCCATCTACATTAACAAATTAATTAAGAATCAAGTGGGGAGATGGTGAAGGAAAAAAAACAAATTAAAAAAATTGAAAATAAAATAAAATTGAAAGAAAATAAATTGAAATAAAAGAAGAAGGATGATGGAAGAAAGCTGGGCAGTTACTAATAAGCAGTAGCAGCAGAGATGGGGGAAGGAGCTGTTCAAAAGAAGAGGGTTCAAGGCATCAGGTGGAGAATAAGTTCAACATTTTTCTTTCTGATACAATATGGGAGTGTCAGCAGGAAGTACCCTGTAAGAGAAAAAAATGTGAGATGAAGAGGACGAGACCTCTGAGAAGGTGGGGGGAGAAAAGTGCCAGAAATAGAGCCAAATGTGGCCAACCACTAGATTTTATGTGCTACATAGCACAACCCTTATATTTCACCTGCTGCCCTTTCCCTTTTTGACAAATGGCAGATTTCCTTGAGATGATGCAGTCTTAAAAACCCAAAGAGCTGGAAAAATACCTTGGATAGCTGTGATCTTGTCTGTGATAGAGAAAGGATTCCAGGGACTGCATGACTGAAAGAGGAGGACAGGACGAAGATGGTTGAAAGGAGTTAGAGTATTCAGAGGTAATGGAAGGGGAGAGTCAGAAAAGAGAAAAATGTCACAGATGAGTCAAAAAAACAGAATGTAAATAAAGGTTTGTGTTGGTGAGAGGAGAGGAGGAATGAGGCTGAGAAGGAGAGAAGGAATAGATGACTGTTCTAATGTGAATTAAGATGATGTCAGAAAGACTGTGCATTGATGCTTACACAGCAGTTAGTTTGTCCAGGCTTGAAGCAGATAATTGATACCATCCTTGGGGAGCTGCCATTCATCAAAGCCCGTTAGTGTAACCCCAGAAACCACCAATCTCTCCTTGCCCTTAATTTGTTTTAATGAACCACTTTTCCTGCCTCTTCCTGTGTTTTTTAGCAACTCTTTGCAACCTTTCTTTATCCTCAACACTTGAAGCAAGTGATAAGCACTTGAAGCAAGGTAACCTTGTAATTTGCAGTTCATTAGGATTTCAGTCTGCAAGGGCAGCATTTGTGTGAAGGGTGAATTGTTGAGCAGATTGGTCTGAGTTTTGTTTCTGCTAGCCACTTTAAGGTGCCACCTAATTCTGATCAATCAGCACTCACTGGGGTTTCCTGCTCTGCAACTCTGGTGTCAGTGGTGATAACCATTAAAACTCCAAATATTACCTGCACATAAAGCACAAAGTTCAACACAACAGTGACTGAGAAAAACAAGGGGCAGCATAAGATGTGCAATAAGGCTAAGAGATTTATATATGAAAACACAGAGAAGCCTATCTCCACTGGTACAGTGCCCTAATCACATATACAGTGGCTTAATTGTACCCAGGCAGAAACCTAACACCCTTCTCAGCCATTCTGGTTCCCAGTGCTGCTCCCCAAACATCTTTAAGCACTAAAAAAAGGTGCCAGAAGGAACAGAGGCAGCTCCCTCATACCCTGAAAGAGACGCAGGATTTGAGCCTGTCACATGGTAAATGTGTCCTCCAACACAGAATTTCTAGAAAAGCTGTGGCTCAGCAGGGCAACTCCTTATCCATAATCTGTGCAACAGATGCACCAAGCAAAGCGTCTCCTATATTGTCAGCTGTTGCTTTAGAGTCTTGTATCTCCACAGTTTGCTCTTTTTTCTTTAATCTGCTGGATGGAGGTAATGAATATTTAAGTACTTGGTGTAAACCCGTCTGTCCTGGCAGAGTGGCTGGAACTGCTCAGAGCTGCAGAGCTGAGGATCCTTGTAATCTGCTCGATGGGTGGTTCTGCCTGTGGCCAAATGGATTCCATATGTGAAATCATCTGTCATGCAGAAGGCATCGTCATTAGTTCCCTTTCTAGGAAGTCCTGCTCTCCTCAGTGAAATACAATGTCACTGACCCCAACATGTTGATTTGCCATAATGGTGCCATTATGGAATGAGGTCTTTGGTGACTTTTAAAATTCAAGTGCTCCTAGTCATTTTCCTGGACTTCAGGTAGAGAATGTTGCTATTTCATTAGTTTTATTTTTGATGCAATTTTAAACCTCTGCATGGAGATCATTGCAGTGTCCACATATCTTTGAAAAACATCATCTTGGGTGAGAAGAGTAGGCTGGATTAAAGAAATGCCATACCTGTGCTTTTAGTTTTAGGCTTATATCATTACCAAAGAGCAAGAAGCTGATATTCTGCAGATCTGTGTAACAGGCTGGACAGTGTATAGAAGCCAATATTTTCATCTTCATTTCTCGTAAGGAAGGCAAGTTCTCCTGCCCAGAGCTGCTCAGACAATTGTATATGAGTGTGGGCAAGGTGGCTGTGGAAAGAGAGATTGTAAACTGCCCTTCATGTTCCCTGGGAGTGGGTCAGGTGTAATGAGTTTAAACTGAAACCAAAGGGTTAAGTTTGATATGGCAGAACCTTGTTTGCTAGAGAGGACAGTGGATATGTGTCTGGGAAGACTGAAACCTCTGGCACTGGCAGTTTGTCAAATCTGTCTCTCATCTCCCACGGATTAATTGGGCGCTACTTTGCCTGGATCTTTTAACAGCCAGGTTTCCAACTCTGCTTTCCACTGTTATTTAGCAGCAGATGTTCAGATTCTGATTTTCCAAAGCTACCCAGTTGTTATTAGGTATAATTAACAGCAACATCCTTAATCCATAAGCCTCTTTTAGGTTGGATTTAGTCCTGTTCTGTTTACAAAATAAAACCTTCATGTGAAGATCACCTCTTCAAAAAGCAATCAGCAATCCCAGCTCTTAGGCTCTCCCTGTGAGGAAGAGAAATACTTGTAGAATATGGAAAGCAAGGAATATTACTAGGACATGTAGTTCTTTTTCTAACAGCAGCACAACCTACCTCTTAAAAGCTCTTCAAATTTATAGTGCTGAATTAATTAATTACTTATCCATGTATCTAAACTCAAGTGTTCAGGAAAGTGATTAATATTTCTCAAAACTAGCAGTTTATGATCATTGTCTGTATTCAGGTTGTGGTAGTTGAACAAGATCCCTATTTCCTGTGGTTGACAATGGATTATTAACATAGGATGTGCAGCATAACAGAGTTAAGGTTATGGGAGCAAACACACCTTCTGGAATTTGCCCAAGCTGAGTCACATAGTTTGGTAAAAATAAAATTGCATCATTTAGGGGTATTTCTAAGCCCTTGCACTAAACAAACACCATGGCCATGCATTCTGAAGAACAATGATGTGATAGAAGTAGTTCACACTAGGATCTGGTTAAATAAATTGAAAGTGCATTGCAGTGTTTGGGAGGTTTCAGTTCTAAAGCTATTTCAAGAAACCCATGAGGATTTCACTAAAAATCTGCAGCTGCAGTATGTGCAGGCAAACAGGATGCTGTTTTATCACCAAAGGAATAACAAACAATTCCAAAAGAGGGGATAATTTAGTTAAATATAGCACTTGAAATAATATAACAAGAATTCATATCTTCTGTGATCATTGTACCTTTTTTATGCAGTGGATACGAGGAAAATCCTCAATTTTCTAATGACTGCAAATGGTGTCCCCATAAGAGAAATGAAAATTTGGAAATAGTAGGCTAAAGGATGGAATGGTGAGCAGAGGCTGATGGAAATGAGCTGAAAGGAAAATAGCACCTGAATGTCTGAGATCACTGCTTTGTCTGCTTCCCAGGCCAGGTCCTTGGGGTCTGTGCAGGTTTTACCTGGCTCAATTTTCTTCATAATAGCAATTATGGGGCTGTGGTTTGGATTTGTGATGAAAACAGTGTTGGCAATTCAGGGATGTTTTCATTATTGCTGAGCAGACCTTATGCAGAGTCAAGGCCTTTTCTGCTCCTTGCCTCACCCCACCAGTGAGTGGGCCGGGGGTGCTCAAAGCTGGGAGGGGACATAGGTGGGACAGCTGACCCTGAGTGACCCAAGGGACATCCCATACCATAGGTCATCATTCTCAGCAAGCTGGGAGAAGAAGGAACAGGGAGACTTTCAGAGCAGTAGTGTTTAACATCCCAATCACTGTCACATGTGCTGGAGCCCTGGGCACGGCCAAACACCTGCCCGTGGGAAGTGGGGAATTAATTCCTTTTTTTCATCTTTGCTTGCATGCGCAGCTTTTGCTTCCCCTGTTAAACTGCCTCTGTCTCAACACACAAATTTTCTCACTTTTCCAATTCTCTCCACCATCCCACCAGGGAGGAGTGAGTGAGAGGCTGTGTAGGGCTGAGTTGCTGGCTGGGATTAAACCATAAAAAGGTTTTAAATGCACAGCAGCACTGAGAAAAATGTGCAACATTCTGACCACTGTGAAGGTGCTGATAGCCAGAGCACTCCCTGATTTCGTGCAGCACCAGAACCAGTTACTGTCTCTAAAATTCCTTCTGTGATATCAGCCAAAGCAGATGCTTTGGGAAGAGAGTAAAAAGCAGACTCCCATTTTGCAATCATGTGCAGTTCAGGGACTTCCTGAAAAGGTGGACTTGATATATTAATAACCCTCAGTCCCTCTCTTCCTCGAATAGCCTGCTTGAAAGAGTGCTTTTAAAGCCACATCAGTTCTTAGTTCCCACAACACACTGTGGCAGGAAGTTCCAAAGTTTAACAACAGGCATGAAGAGTCATTTCCTTCCATTTCCTTTGAGCTTGTCCTCTCCCACTTAAAATCACTGCTTCCTTCTTTTATTGGAAAGTGCAATGAAAAATCAATCTCTTCACCTTCTCCATGATGTTCATGATATTATAGATTTATCCTGGTAATCTATTAAATTGAAGAGATAACTTATTTAGCTCTCCCTTACTTTGAGTAGTTATGTACTTCTTATCAACCTTTTAATCCTCTGAATCCTTTTTCATCTATGGTTTCCTTTTCAAGCAAGAGGACCAGAGCTGTACATAGGATTCAAGCTAGAAGAGACATAGATTTATTATTATTATTATTATTAATAATAATAATAATCAATATAATTTTTATTTATTTATTTATTTATTTAGCAGCATTCTCTGTTTTGAGCTCTGTCCCATTTCCTGGCAGCTCACAATTTTATTTGCTTTATTAACTGCTACAATATGCTTAGCTGATATTTTCATGGAACTATCTGTTACAGCCCCAGCTTTTCCCTCTTGGCCAGCTCAGAGCCATGTGTGAGCTGAGGGCTGCTTTTCCCCTCATGGAAATGACTGGACATCATTCCTCTGTCCAGACACTGAGATTCTGAAATTCTTCCCAATTTTTAATCATCTTTAATACCCAGAGGACTTTTGCATCATGACTAAACCTTGTCACTTCACCGCTGACTCCCTTCCAGTTCATGAATGTGTTTGCAAGCACCTACCTCCAGGGGACACCACTGCTGATCAGCCTCGGCCACAAAACCTGACCATAAGCTCCCACTCTCTGTTTCCTGTTTTTATAATTCATTCCTTTTTTTATTCATCCAGGGACCTTTCCATTTACGCCTTGACTTTCCTTAAAAGCCTTTGGTGAGAGATGCTCTCTGCAGCTCTCAGGAAATACAGGCTGGTTATATCAACAGGATATCCTTTATCCAAAGGCTTGTTGACACCTTCAGAGAACTCCAGGGACTATGGCAGGACTTCCCTTTGTAAAAGCCATTCCAACTTCCACAGCACATCACAATTAACTCTGCATCCAATAATTCCTTGGTTTTTGCTGCTTCCTACAAAGCAGCAGCACAATACCAACTTGCTCTTCAGCTTCTCACACTGTTGAAGAGCTGACATCTCATGTTAAGCTGAAGGGCTGGGACTAAGGTGCTCCCACTGGTTCTGTATTTTCCAGACCGTGACATTCAGGTGGCTGAAGCGCAGGTGTTGGGATATTTTTTCTAGAGTCTCCTCTTAATGTTTATTGTTGGTCTTGGTCAGGTATAGAAGTGAGTGCTTGACAGTGAAAGAGCAGCATGGTTTCCCCATGTCAGGAGGAATCTACCTACCCCAAAATCTTATGTGCAAAATTCCATGCTGTAGTCAGTCCTTTCCATATTGTCAGAACTGCAAGATGAGCACTCGCTTCCCTTCTTTGCCCTCCAAGGGGCAGGAAATGCCTCTTCCTCACCATGTCCCCTAAAATCCTGGAGGTGGGGAGTCCTGCCCATGAGGGGAGAAAATACCAGACAAGTTGGTTCCTGGCAGCTGCTGGTTGCAGTCAGTCTCCAGGGAATGAGGTTATTTAGAGTGTGCTGGAATGAGTCTGTGCAGTGAATCAGGAGCATGATCACAGCTTCCAGACAGACAAACCTCTCCCTCCCTTTTCAGAGGGAATTTCATGCAGGTGACAGTCTGGTTTCATCAAATTAGCCAAGACGAATTATTTCCTGATCATATGCATGATGATATTTGGTTTTGAGGATGCATATTCATCAATCAATTTATCTGCACTGATTGCCTGGCTAAACCACCTTAGCAGTCTCATACTGTCCTTCTCTTTGGGGTGGTGTGGTTACTTCTTTAAATTTCAGAAAATATTGAAAGCAAAATAAATGATGGAGAAAGAGCAACTGCTAAACAGCTCAGAAAGGTCATTTCCTCAAAAATAAACCAGAGAAAGGCAAACAAGCATGCTCCCTTCCCATGAGGAGTACATCTCATCCCTCTTTAAGTTTGAACAATTTTTGAATGAAGGGAAATACCAGCACTTTTGAGATTTGCATTGACTGCAGAGATCTTTCTGGACCCCTGAGCTGCCCAAGGAATGTATTGCTTTAAGTTTTTTCCCAAACCCCATTCCCATATATTGTGCTGAGCTCCCGTCACAAAGCTGACCTGCCTGGGAAGCTTGAAGAGGTGTAAAGATTTTAGCAGACATCAGCAGGAACCAGAGTGCAGAGTGACTCATGCTAGGGAGCTCTGCTGGCAGGAACACAGATGTGCAGGAAGCAAACCTTGGTCAGGCTGAGTAATCCAGGTGAGCACAAACGCAGCACCTGAAGGCACGTATGTGCTGGACGTGATGCACAGGGCTGTGCAACTCCTGTGTCCTTGGAGACATGACCCCAGGGGTCTCTGCTATGGCTGCCCAGTCCTGTGACTGTGAACCACTGTCTGCTGTATCCTGGTTTAAGGCAAATTTGGGAAGAAACCTCCGAATGGGATCCCTCTAGAAAGCAAATCCAAGCAGCCCCTCCCCCGACTGGCTCAGGAAAAGATTTCAAAAACAATCGTTTATTTAACTGGCAAAGCACTCCCCATCAGGGCAAATGAACAATACTAAACAACAAAACCTCTCACCGCCCCGAAGAGATGACAAATTCAGAAAGTCTCTCCCGTGGGTCACAGCTCGGCTCACTCAGTCTGTGCCAGTCCCTCCGGCGCTGGGAAATGCCGGGGCCAGGCCAGGCCCGGTGGGCCACGGGTGTGAGCTCCTGGTGCCCTTCTGGGATTTTAGTCGAGAGTGGGTTCGAACAGTCTCAAGAAAAAGGAAAAAATCCCCACAGTCCGGAGAACTTCTCTGCTTCAGCCAGCCAAAAACCAACAAAAAGCAAAGGAGAGCTCTCTCCCGCCATCTGCACTGCAGACAACACAGGCCGTGTGTGAAGGAAAGCTGAAAACTCTTATCTTTATGTTTTGAAAACAACCCCCTCAGACATTCCACCACTTCTCCTTCTCCCCCCTTCACTCTCAGACCAGTTTTAAAGGTGCAAAACTTATTTCTGAGCTAAACAGACAAAAGGGGATACAATTCAGCATCAACCCAGGACACACTGTCATGGAGAAGAGCTTCTATCTGCCTGCATGCACTAAGGGAGTCGTGTCTTCCTCACCTGCCATTCCTTCTATTTTTCTCCCAGCCCAGGGATGCTCTGATTACCAATTCAAGAATCCTCTAGTTTGTCCCAAAGGTTCCTGAGATCAGGGCAGACATGAGAGGCTGAGAGAGAGATGGGATATGAAGGCTGACAAACCTCAGGACTCACTTTATTGCTTATCTCATTCCCTTAAGAAGGGCAGAAATAGCCTGAATACCATCTGATTTACCATCTCCTGAAGAAGAAAAGGAACTGCATCTGTTGAAACAAATTATTTTTGAAACAAATTTCAATACCTCACTTCTCACACTGGAACTGAAGGGCAGCTGCTACAGGATACATGGCTCCAAAGGGGTCTGGGTAACTGTGATTTTATCAAACACTGGAACCAACCTACTTTTATGTACTGCCAAGAAGGATGTCCGGCTCCCTGATGCTGTCCTTGACCCCAACATGCATCCCACAACTTCCCTTTCACCTCACTGCTATGTCCCTGACCACAGAGCCCTCCAGGTTTTGTGCCACAGAAGGATTTTGTTGGTGCAGTTGCCAGCACCAGCATGCAGCAGGATCAACACATAAGACTTAGTGGAAATATGCAACCTGGTGAGCCTGACCGTCCTTTCCAACAACACCTACCCGCTAATTAGGATCACAAATATGATTATATCTCACTCTCAGCCTCCTAATACCACTGTGTCACGCAAAGAACGGCAATGGATAGCAGGGAAGAAGCAAAGGGTTGTAAGGGGAAGGAACGTGCACTCATGAATGACTGTGAGAATTAATTTCCACCATAAAATATGGCTCATAATATGAAATGTCTGTGAACCATCTCACAACCTTGTCCTCTAGCAGTTAATTTTAAAAGTATTAGTTATGGCTTGACATCACCTGAAAGCAGGCAAAGCCTCACTTCAAGCCTGACAGGCAGGCTGCAACCAGGGGAACTGTTAAGGTGTGGGGGCACGAGAGCCACCACGGAGAAAATAGAAAATGTAGGGCACCAGGTGAAGCTCCTGATGGCAACAGGTATCAGCGTGTGGCACACTGTGGTAGTTTGCTAGGCAGGAAGGAGAGAGAGCCCGCCATCTCAGGAAGTGAAAGGACAAGAGGAATATCTGCTTGAAAGTTTTCTGGAACCTTTTCCTATCACTTCAGGCCATGGAGACAAGTGGAGAAAGGGCAGTTTTTTGGGAGGAATCTGAAGAAGGGTCTGCAGTACTTTCCTGGCTCCCAGCAATGCCTTGTGCTGCTGCAGGTGTTGATGCAGAAAGAAAAGCGTGCCAAATCAGTGTGCAAACTAGGGTGTGACAGGGACACATCTGCTGCCTGAAAAACTGACCTGGAGGGACAGGGAGGGATGTGAGCAGCTGGCTGTGTGAGCACGTATCATATCGATTAGTGAACGGGCTCCTGGAACCGTCACAGCTGCAGCACAAATTACTGAGAGGCACTTCAATGAAGAGAAACCCAGTAACAAAAACACCTTTGGAAATACCATCAGAAGACAGTTATTCCTAAATTGCTGCCGAAACCAAGTCATGTTGTTTGCATAAATTACCTTGGCCTAAAGCAGAAAGTTCAGAAGCTGCCAAGGGCAAAGCCAGACACAGGTGTGAGCTCGTAAGAGTTTGCCAGTCCCACGAAGTTAAGCTGATCCCATCATGGACAGGAAAGATCTAAAGAAAAGCCAGGGTGTGGGAAGAAGGTGCACCAGGTGACCTGTTTCCCTTGGGCATGGTGCTGAGCCAGGGTCTTTATGTGGTGACAAGAAACACCTCCAGGGGAGCAACATGGCCTAATCCCATGTGTAACAGACAGTGTACATCCTTTAAATGCAGCCCAATGAAACAATGGTGTTATTCTGCTCCAAGCAGTACAGCAGGAGACCACTCTATGCAGAAACACTTTAACATTCAAATCATCCCACAAAATAGGAGGCTTTCTGTCATTTTCAGACATACCACTAAAATTCCATTCAACCCCCTAACCCGTGTTTAAAGAGAAACGATTTGGGTATCTCCTGTTTACCATCAGATTTAGGAATAATCTCTGCTGCACACTTGCATCATCCCCAAGGTGTATGTCCTTTTCATAGCCACCCAGTTCTGGCTCTTAAATAAGCTGTTATGTACTGACATCCTCTAAACTGAACCCAGAAGTGTTTACTGGACTGAATAAGACATCACCAGATGGCTCCAATATCAGCCTAGAAGGATTCCTGTTCTTCCACAGGCACTAAATGTGTCTGAAAAACCAGCAGGCTGCAGAGTGTCTGCATAGTCAAATCACCTCTAAGAGGCTTTGTAATTGCATTCAGTTCTGCTGTGCTGGAAAATGAGCATAATAAGCTCAATGTATTACACTTACACTGGGGCTAGACTCCATACAGAGTGGTAATAAGAAACACAGGCTGAGGTTTTAACTGCAGTTAGTGGGGCTCACACTTTGCTTAGTGCAAAAGGAGATGCCAAGTTACCTTAGCTCCCTTGAGAGTGACAACCATGAGCTCCTCCATGAGTTCCCAAAAGTCCCTGGAGATGGAGGATCACCTGTTTCAGATAGAATCATAGGCTCATAGAATGGTTTGGGTTGATACTCAGTTTTTCAAATCATTAATGTTTTTGTCTTGATTTGCATCACTTTCATTTCTTTCATTTTCCAGCTCTGTGCTGATGAATTGCACTGAGCAGTTTACTAAGAGTTTTCCATACTATCCACCAAGAAGTCTTGAACACATTTTCATGAACACCTCTGTTCATCAAGTTCTTTTCAACAAAACCTGAATAAAGGCCTGGTCTACTACTATTTTTAGTCTGTTTTTACTGCACTGGGGATGGAGATCTGGGTGGATAAGTCAGTGGGAGATAAGTGAGTGAGTAGATAAGTGAGTGAATAGGTAAGTCAGTCCAGTGAGTTTCAGTTTAAAGGAGTCCTTTCCCTTCATGGCGTAGGCTGGCAAACACTTTCTCTTGCTGCTATGTCAATTTGAGTAATCCCAACATCTCCTCCTGCTGCCCACTCAGTTGTGTCAGTACAGCATTCCATGGGCTGCCCAATAAATCCTGCAGGGATCGATCTGGGATAATAATAACCTGACCAAACATGACTCTCTTTTTTTTCTTAAGCCCTTTTAACCCTCATTGACTCTACTTAGCTCAGTGCTGCCACTGAAAAATTGCACACCAGGCTGCACCAAGAACAGAGGAGAATAAATCTGAAAGTTGGTTTCAAATTACCTTAGTGAGTCAAACAGCCACAACGTGGTATGGAAATTCAGTTCAGTCTCCTGTTTTCATTTACCACCAATCTAAGGTCAGAGAATCTGCAGCCCCACAAACTTTCCCTCTGGTTGTAGCTGTTCCAGGCACAGCCTATTTTTATGTGCCACAAAACCATCATCTAAATTGGTCCCACCATGGAATCAAAAGCCCACTGAGAGATGCTGAAATCCTGCTGCAGCCCCTGGAGAGAGCAAGTCATTTTGTACAGACATGACACCACAAACATCAGCCCAGGGATTGTGTGGAATGAACCAACAGGAAACAGAAAACCCATGGCTGCACCAGAACATCATTAATGTCCCTTCCAACCCAACCCATTTATGATTCTAAGACCTCACCTCTGGGCAGCACATGAACTAAAAAATGGGCCCCTCCTGTCAGCCTGGCTTTCAAAGCTTCTTTCTGAGCTCCAGCACTATGGGGAGGAGTGTGGTGTTCACCAAAGCCATCCTTAGCTGGTTTGTCACCCTAAGTGCCCTTTGTGCTTTTGGTAGGTAGATTCAGAGGAATTTAGCAGAAGACTTGGATCAGGCAATGACACTCAGGATATGATTCACCTCACCTCATCTTTAGCATCTCACGAAATGCAGGGCTGAGATACAATTGGCCATCTGGGTACCAGACACTCGGTACCATTTGGGCTACTCTTTGTCACCCCAGACCTCTATCCAGGACTGGCAGGCGTGACACTGGAACCACGGGAGACCCACACATTTTGCAGTGGCAACCAGCAGAGCTTTTGTCACCTTTGCTGAGGCACTTAATATCATTCAAGGCATCCACATCTAAACTAAACTAATGGTCCATGTGCTCATCAAAGATAAAAGTGGTCCAGTCATTGGCACGAAGTATAGGGTATTGTTCACCCAAACCATGCAGGTGTCTTCTTCGGGACACTAATTACACCCTGTGTTCAATTGACAGGTGCCTCTCACCCTACTGATTGTAAAAGTGACCAGGATATGTTCTCAGGACCCACCCTAAAAGTGTAGATGCACATTTAGTCAGATGGATCCTGGCACTGGAACAGACCCTCCAGGGCAGTGGTCATAGCACCAAGTCTGCCAGAGCTCAGGCAATGTTTGTACAATGCTCTCAGGCACAAGGTGTGATTTTTGGGGCTGTTCTGTGCAGAGACAGGACTTGGAGTTCAGTGACCCTGGTAGACCCCTTCCAGTCCAGGACATTGTACAATTCCATGATTTTATGATCTCATGTCCAGGAGTTTTCAGGATGTGGTAGCTGCTTAGGCAGGGTTGGCTGGACTGCAACTCCACCAGGATCATTGCCTTAACCAAGAAGAATTTGCTGACTTGATCCTTTGAACCTCTCAGGACACGGACTGTCACCAGCTGTGATAGCAATAAAAATGGATGTGTCTTGTAGGGGTCTTCAAAGAACTTGGCAAAGTTCACTACAAAGACAGTGCCTTGTTCTAAATAGTTGATTGAACTGGTTTGCAAGTTACTGGCTCCAGTGCAGGACCCTCTGAGGCTTTTGCTCCTTGGATGTCAGAGGAGAAGGTCATCTTGTCTGTTTAAAAATGCTACCTGACCACTGCCAGTCCAGTGCTCCCAAAATTGCTATGATGTGGGCCACAAGAGATCAGGGTTCCTTCACACAGCCTTGGCTTTGAGGTCCAACAAAGCCTGCAGAGAAAGTCAGCCTGTGGTGCGGAAGCCACTTCTAACTCAAAACTCAGAGTTCTGTCCAAGTTTGACAGTTGTGCTCTCTGGGGTTTTCAACACTTCACATCTCCTTCTATGCTCATTTTCTCATCTGCACAGTGTAAAGCACCATGGGATCTCCCAGTGCTCAGAACTGGGATGATCTTTCCATCACATTTACCTGGAGTTGCATTCCAGCCACCAGCTTGTCCC
The DNA here is from genome assembly GCA_013390105.1 of Tichodroma muraria. Taxonomy (NCBI): domain Eukaryota; kingdom Metazoa; phylum Chordata; class Aves; order Passeriformes; family Sittidae; genus Tichodroma; species Tichodroma muraria. Next base: position 10,150 of record WAAG01026621.1, on the reverse strand, counting down.
TAGAAAGTTTCATGCCATGACACTTTCTGATGCCCCACATTTCCTTCAAGTTTGTGGGATGTTTCTGTACAACCCAGGCTGTAAGTCCCTGCCCAGCATGGACTATTATTACATTGCCTGCATCATTCGTTTGCGTGGCTCATTTGAGACAAATCAAATAACCGGGTATTGCCTCATGCTACAGCTTAAATTAGAAAGAATTGACCACAAAAACAACTGCAGCAGTAGCAGAAGTGGCTATAAATAAAGTAAAATGTTTCTCACAGAAACCTTTGTGCCACAGAGGGAAATTGTAAAAGTGGTCCAGGATATTTTTGTTGCTGCTTTTTAATTTGAAATTTCATCATTGGAAGTGCTTGCAGATGCAGAGGGTTGTGCAATGTTTTCATTGCAGTATGGCGATTACTAAGATTAGCACGGTAACAGATCTTCTCAGAGTAAATTGCATGTAATTAATAGGAAGCAGGAGGAAAAAAGGAATAATTGTATTTAATCCAAATGCAAGTTCAGTTCTCCCAGAAGGTGGAATCAGCACTAAGGCCATGCTGAAGACAGGCCTGTTCCTTTCTGTTCCGTTCATCTGAGTAGTAGGCAAATATTATGTGCCCCTATTGCAAATTCTCATTTCCAAATTGTTTCAGCAAAGTGCAGGGACGTTCAAGCTGAAATTTCTTTTAGGCCTTTCCTAGCAACAGTGGAGATTATAGGTTTGTGCTTCTGGCTTGTCTCCCATCCAATGTCAAAACAAGTTAAAGCATTAAAACATTTCCCAGTGAAAGAGCTATAAAAAATCTGTGCAACACAACTTACATTTTGGCCAAACGCTTTTGGAGCTCATGGTTAATAGAGGACCTAGCGGGTTGAGGAAGGTGATTCTTCCCCTCTCCTCTGCCCTTGTGAGACCCCACCTGGAGCACTGCATCC
>WAAG01026620.1:152215-167362 GCA_013390105.1 Tichodroma muraria | reverse complement strand
TTTGCCACATCATGCGACCGAGGGGCCGCGACGTCACTTCCGCCCCGCGCGCGCGCGGTCACGTGGGGCAGGGCGGCGCGGCCGGGCAAGGTGACACCGGGGGGACACCGGGGGGACACCGCGGGAGACCCTGGACCGCCCTCCCCCCTGCCGCGTCCCTGCCACCGGGGATGCGACGGACAGCCTTCCCCCGCCGCGGGGTGTCCCTGTCACCGGCAGGGATCTCCATTCCTTGGGGACACTGAGGGGAGAGGGCTGTCCCTGTCACCAGGATGCCACCCCCTCTTCCAGGGTGTCCCTGTCACGGGGAGCTGATGGATCCCCCCTCCCGGGGTGTCCCTGTCACCGGGATCTGGTGGATTCCTCTCCCCCTGGTGTCCCTGTCACTGTCCCTCACCCCCCAGGGATGCTGCCCCGGACTCTTCCCAGGCCCCCTGTTAATGAGTACAGTAAAGTAACGAAGCTCCACGTTTCCCTCTGTGTTTTATTAACTTACACTTTATCTCCAGCACGTAAAACAGGTAAAAACTTAACTCTTTGTCTGGGATGAATGCAGCACTCACAGTGCTTTACCCAGAGCTGTGTGTGACTGTCACTCTTGGGATGGCTGAAATCTTATTTTTTTTTTATAATTTTTAATTAAACTCCTCCAAACCTCTCAGAAGCCCCAGAACACAAATGTGGGTGTGTGTGGGGGGGAAATCCCTCACTTCTTGCTATGAAGAAAGTGAAAAAAAATATAAAAAAAAATCAGAAATCCTTAGGATCTGCCAAGTGATTTATAGCCCCAAGGAACAGTGGGCATTCTGTGTACTCATTTCAGGCTCACTGGGTGGTGCAGATGGCATTTGGCTCAGGAGGGGCCGTGACACTGCAAATACAAATCAAACTAAACTGCAAAATTCAGAGCAGAGGATGAGTCAAGCCCAAGTGCTGCTGCTCCAAAGCAGAGCCTGAAAAAACAAAACCCTTTCCCATCAATCACAGGAAGAGGAGCAATTACCAGACCCAGCCCTTTCTGTATGAGCAATAATATTGTAACATTCAAAAAAATCTTAAGGTTTTGGAGGCTTTGGGATCCTGGCAGCGCTGGAATGCTTAAGGTGAGGCAGAGGTGGAATGGTGAATGTTTTATTCAGGCTACACCACCACTTGAATCAGTGCCCAGGGTGACACAGAGCCCACAGCTGAGGCAGGAAAAATCACAGCAAGTTCTTCCAATTATTTGGAAATTCTTCTTCACTTAAGCCCTGGAGCGTTTTAGGATTATTATGGTGATAAAACAGGATTTCTTTTTTGAGAAGGAAACAAACTTTATGATGACAGAGCACCACAGCTCCTTGCTCTTTCAGATGCTCAAGGAAAAACACTTTTATTTCCTTGTGTGTACCTGGTACAGCATGGCACAGGGCAGGAACAACATGGAATGCAGGTGGGAAATGTCCCTTTGGATTTAATCCTGCTGCTTCCACCATTAAATGAGCCCTTCCTGCACATTTTCCTGAGCATGAAGACTGTACAACCACCATCAGACAGAATAAAATGGGTAAAAAACTTACAGTTCCACTCCTTACAAAAATAAACCCCAACCAACCTTTGAGAAAAAGTTCATTTACAACAGCACTGCGACCTCTTTAAGTCAAATAAATGCCAGAGAATTGGCACCACACTTGGTATCAGGGCTTCAGCCACAACTGAAGCCACTAAATTGTTGCCACTGACCTGCAGCAACACCACTCAGCTTGGGAAATTTTCCCTGCTGGATGCAGCAGAGGGAAGGCTGTGTTTGTCCCCTTTGGCACTGGGACTGACCACAAAGCAGAAGTTTCCCTGCACAATCCTTTTTCCTGTTTCTCCTGTCAGTCCTTTGGCATTCTGCAAACACCCCTAGAGCTGAACACACTGTCCCCCCTGGCAGTGGGAGCAGAGGTGGCACCAGAGTTACCCCACTTCCTTCTCTGTGCCACTCAGACCCTGGGCTCTTTGCTGCTTCCTCTCCAGGTACCGAGCTCGGGCATCCTGGATGGATTGCTCATCATTCCTCCTCTCCATCTTCCTTGCAGAGTTGTCTGTGACTCCTTCTGGAGGGAGAGGAGAGGAAGAAATAAATTCTCTATGTCAACCTCCCCACGCCCCCCTCCCCCCAGCATTACAAGTCCTCCTATTTGTTAAATACCAAAAAAACCCCAACAAAATCTTATTTTTTCCTCCAAGTCCCAGGCAGCCATTTGAATGACTTCCAGAGAGGACAGACTGCACCACAGCAGGGAGGGAAAAAAAAAAAAAAAGCAAAATAAAATCATGCCTTAGCTCCCATGTCAATATTTGCAGCTGGGCTCTCATCTCATCCCCAAATCTTGCTTTTTATTGTAGCAGAGAATATGCAAGCCTGTGTTCTACACACCCATTTCTTCTCTGAATTGCACATCCCGAACTCAGGTTTAGGCAGGACAGGACAGGAAAAAACATTAGGATAAACTATCTTTAAAAAATTTCCGTAGGCAGGAGGAAGGGAGAGGAAAACATGCAGATAAGGGAGTGGGAAAAGTCAATATTGCAGATCAGCCACCAGCAGAAATGCACATTCCCCCACAGCACTGAGACCTTGGGACTGCTTCTCACAGAAGGGACGAGAAGCAGAAAATATCTTCAGTCTAAAATAACAATTAAAAAAATTAATCAAAAGCTCTGAGAGCCTAAAGTCTGTGTGAATGAAGCAGCTACTGCAGCCTGGTCCTGGGGGCTGGGCACCAGGTTCTGTGATAAGGAGAAGGAGCTTTAATCAACATCCATTGTTAAAATATTTCTAATTATTATGTCTTGTCAGATATTCAGCCACCTATTTTCATGAAGAAATACAACATCTGTAAGGCCAATATTAAACTCCAATTAATTGGTAATTGCCTGATGAAGTCATAATTTGAAGGGGGACACGGACAACATTTCCTTCAGATAAAGTGATGAGGCTCTTCTGCATTATTTATAACCAAATGAAATTCATGTTTAAAATGGTGGGTTTATACAATGATGCAGGGCACAAAGAGATGCTGGTCTCAACACAAGTCTGCATTTTTTCCTCTGTTATGGAAATGGAAGAGAACCTGTATTTACTGTACAATAAATGGATGTTTTGGAAGGGTCAGCTCAGGAGTGAAGAGGCCCTTTGAATTCTTGGCTACTTTAGGAACTTGCTGATAGGAGAATCCCAAGAATGTCAAGCAGCCAGATCAGTTAGCAGGCACCAGTCCTAATTAAAACTATTTAAACATATGGCATTCAATTCATTGTCAGAATGAGACATTCACCAAAATGTGAGACTTTTTCTTCTGTCTATTGCTGGGTGAGGTTTTCTGATTATTTTTTTTTCCTTCCCTCTGCCTCATAGCTCTAAGGACTTCTCCCAGGGCAGCATTATTTGGACATCAATGGCTAAATGCCCTTCACAAATTTAAAAAACCAGCCTCAAAATACTTTTATTCAACTCTGTTCAAACTCTGCTCTAAGAAACCAAAAGCAGGGAGCGTGGCAAGAAGCAGCTCAATTCACACTGCTGGGAGGGAAACAAACACCCCAATTCACACTGCTGGGAGGGAAAATAAGGATTGCAGAGCTGTGAGGAGAATAAAACCACCAGAACCACACCCCCCCCACACACACCCCCTCCAAACAAATTAACACTTTCTAGCCCAGAACGTGACATCCTAAACACACAGGGGTGCAAAACGGCAACGAAAGCCACGCACACGGGGAGGGGATGAGCACCGTGCTTACCACGCTGCCTTTTCAGCTCCTCCCTCTGCTTCCACTTGGTTATTTCCTCCTCAGTCACCTCCTCCCTGGCCACACTGCTCAGCTCGTGGGCGTCCACCTGGTGCAGCCTGGGCAGCAGGTCCCTGACCCACTCGTAGCGCACGGGGCACACGGTGCGCACGTAGATCTTGGAGGTCACGGCCACGTCGTGGAAGATGATCCACTCCAGCAGGGTCTCCTGGTTGTAGAGCTGAAAAATTCAAAGGTTGTCTCACGGCTGGTTTGGTTTTCAGAGCCCCACCTCCAGCAGAATGTCAGTGATTCAGATGCGAGGGGGTGTTACCCTGAATTTTCAGATTTTAAATTGCCCATGAGATCCAAAGGGACAAAGCCCAGCCTGTGGCACTCTCACTTCATAAACCAAACATTTCCCAAGTCTGAAGAAGTGAGGCTCTTCCCCACTGTCAAAATGAACACCGCAGCAGAGCACAAAGCAAACACCAGGGAGACTTTAGGGACCTGCCCCTTATTCCTTTTAGAGTTGCTTTTCTGCTTTATCAGCAGGCTTTGGGAACTCACTGTGGATGAAGGGTGGATGTAGACTATGCTGCCATGTCCATCCATGGTGCAGAATGTCCTGGCTGCAGATCTGAAAAAAAGAAATTAAAAAAAAAACAACAACAACAATAAAACAAAACACACATTGCTGTGATTAGACAGCAACACAGACAGCAACACTGAACTAAACAAATCATCAGCAGCACAGAAAAAAGTTCTCAAATATCTACCTAGAGGAAGGTGCTTCCAGAGTTAAACTGTAAAAGACCATTTAAAAAGTGAAATATAATATATCTAATTTACTACAGCAGCACTGCAGGTGTAACACCACAATAACAACAGGGTTTGGGAGTGAAGCCTTTGAAAGCTGTGATAACTGCAGATTTTCAAGCCCTTTAGCTGAATATCTGGAACCACTCAGCTGATGAGTTCATTTCACAGACAGAAAAAGGACATTCCTGGGAAGCTGCTGACACCCTTGGAATACTGAAGCCAGCCCCTTGCAGAAACATCTCCTTCACCTGCTTCACTACTTTGCTACTTTTACCAATATATAACCACACCTCTAAGCAATTTGCATAATTTCTTTTCCATTCAGATCTCCAAACTTCCTTCCTTACCTCCTAGCAACGTTGATGAAGTATCCTGCACACAGGCATCTTCTCAGTATTTCAGTTCTGGAGCCTTCAAATGTCTCTTTAGGGAAGTCTGGCAGCTGGGAAAAGAAAAAGCAACACCAATCAGGATCTTTCTTCAAGAAAAAGCAGCTAAACCCTCTCCATCCCATGGATTTTAAACTCTGGGTTTCTCTCTGTACAGAAACCATGAGGAAAAGAGAAAAACTCTCCTTCTTGCCCATTATGACGACTCTACCTGAGTTACACAAGCAAGGGTGCTCTACAAAAACATTTAAGTGGTTTAGTTTCTACTGGAGAAAGGCAGCAGCCACCTGGCAAAGGCTCAGCATCCACTACATCTCTTAAATATAAGTTTATACAGCTCAAACATATCAGAAGTTTTATTTTTTTTTTTACCTGTTTCAGTTTAGTGGTTATTTCCCGCAGCTGTCTTTCCACACTAAAAGCAGATTTCACAGCTCTCCAATGGATCCAGTATTTCTGGCACCAGGCTGAAGGAGACTTGCTGAGAACAGGAATATTTGAATTATAAAGAAGTCCTTTGTAAGCTGCTTGCAAAGAAACTTGCCTCTATTTTATTGTTATGGTCATAGAAAGGCAACAACCTACACAGGCAGATATTTGTGGGTTAAATAAAAAGTGTCTTGATGGAAATTACAGCTCACAAAAAGGAATAAATCTGAAATTAGGAACGAGCACACAGATCTGCAGCACATCTAAAAACTGGGAGTTATGAGCAATGCAAAACCAAAAAAAAAATGTAAGGGAGAATTTCATACCTTGCTTTGCACTGTTCAAAAATATTTAAGAGGGTTGCAAAGTCATTGCATCCTCCCACTTGTGAGGCAAGTTCCTGGTGTTGAAGCTCAGCCTCCTTTTGCTTCTGAGGATCACCTGAGGAGTAAGTTACATCTCACTTAAAGTCATTTTTATTTAGCACTACCTAATTTTCTGTTTGTGTGCGTTTGGCAGCCTTGGCTCTCTATTCTTGTTATTTTTAGATTTGTCTCTCCTTCTACACCTGCATTTACAGTTCTTCCCCCTTCCACTACTGCTGAACGAGAGCACCCAGATGCTATTAAATCTAGGATTAATCTCATCAGTCAGCACCAGGGGTGAAGAATTCCAGTCTCTTAGAAAGTACTCCTCACTCACAACACATCCAGAGGCTGACATGGAAAGATAAAGGAATAAACAAACAGCTCCCAGGGACCAAGTGAGAGGAAAAACAAGACGGTTGAACCCACCCCACCACAGCACCCTCTAATCTACTGAACTCAGCTTCGTCCTGCTGCCCCAGGAATGGAGACCTTAAAACAAATAAAGATAAAAACCAGTGGATCTGTGAGTTTAGTGGGAATTCACCTCCATGAAATGCACCAGGCAAAAGCAACATTTCCAAAGTGTTATTTCAGGTTTTAAACACCCAAAGGATTTCTCCTGTAGCACAACCTATTCCCCTTGGGAGAGGGAGGCAGGACTGCAAAGGCCACTGGAACTGCTGCTGTGGGGGGTGTCAGAAGTTTGTGGGTACTGAGAGTAGAGGGGATGAAGCCCCATCCCACACATCTGGCACTGGAAAAAGTGCCTAGAGGATAAGGATCTGTGTCTGCTTCCTCGTGCACAGGGTTGCTGGAGGGTGTCAGGCAAAAAACAAGAGGATGGGAAAGCAAAGGGACAGCTGTGGGATTGGGAAGGAGCCCAGGGCAGAATCCAGGTTATCAGGGCTGGCAGCAGGGCCTGCTGTGGCTGCCGCTCCAAGGGGCTCAGCTGAGGGAGGACAGAGAGACCTGGAGCAGAGCCAGGGAGGGAGTGGGCAGGACAAAGGTCCCCCAGGAAGGCTGCACAGCTGGGGGTGGCAGCAGGAGGGGAGGGGAGGATGGGAGAGACTCAGGTTTAGCACTAGTGGAAGACTGAGTTCAGCCCTAGTGAACCTGTGCTCTACTGAAACTGTCCTGGAACCACAGCAAAACTACATTTTCCACTTAGAAAACCACTGGAAGCTGGGGCCCCTCACAGAAACCTAATAATCCATTTGGTTAAACAGTTACTGAACAGAAAAGACAATCCAGAGGTGATGCCCCATTAGCCAAAAACAATCAGTCCCTGCTGTCTGCACTCACACCAACAGCAACACACCTGCTGTGGGGGCATTTTGGTTTTCTGGAGAGGGTTTTTTTTCCCCTTTATTTTTGCCTCTTCCCTTCTGTCATAGAGATTTCCCCTCATGGCCTCTCAGCTCAGGCACATGCTGCTTTCCAGCTCAACAGCCTTGGGACAAACACAACCCAATCCCTGCTGCTCTGGGGCNATAAAATATATATATATATATACATATAAATAGCAGATTCAATGAAATGATGTTTAAATGTGAATTGGGTAAGAAGCATTTCCCTCTAGACTGTGAGTGCCCACACAGGTGCTGAGGACATGGAGAAGTGTCAGCAATAAAATAATCCACATTTCTCCAGCTTGCTTGTGTGTGCTCCAAGGTAGGCACAGCCANGAAAGATAAAGGAATAAACAAACAGCTCCCAGGGACCAAGTGAGAGGAAAAACAAGACGGTTGAACCCACCCCACCACAGCACCCTCTAATCTACTGAACTCAGCTTCGTCCTGCTGCCCCAGGAATGGAGACCTTAAAACAAATAAAGATAAAAACCAGTGGATCTGTGAGTTTAGTGGGAATTCACCTCCATGAAATGCACCAGGCAAAAGCAACATTTCCAAAGTGTTATTTCAGGTTTTAAACACCCAAAGGATTTCTCCTGTAGCACAACCTATTCCCCTTGGGAGAGGGAGGCAGGACTGCAAAGGCCACTGGAACTGCTGCTGTGGGGGGTGTCAGAAGTTTGTGGGTACTGAGAGTAGAGGGGATGAAGCCCCATCCCACACATCTGGCACTGGAAAAAGTGCCTAGAGGATGGGGATCTGTGTCTGCTTCCTCGTGCACAGGGTTGCTGGAGGGTGTCAGGCAAAAAACAAGAGGATGGGAAAGCAAAGGGACAGCTGTGGGATTGGGAAGGAGCCCAGGGCAGAATCCAGGTTATCAGGGCTGGCAGCAGGGCCTGCTGTGGCTGCCGCTCCAAGGGGCTCAGCTGAGGGAGGACAGAGAGACCTGGAGCAGAGCCAGGGAGGGAGTGGGCAGGACAAAGGTCCCCCAGGAAGGCTGCACAGCTGGGGGTGGCAGCAGGAGGGGAGGGGAGGATGGGAGAGACTCAGGTTTAGCACTAGTGGAAGACTGAGTTCAGCCCTAGTGAACCTGTGCTCTACTGAAACTGTCCTGGAACCACAGCAAAACTACATTTTCCACTTAGAAAACCACTGGAAGCTGGGGCCCCTCACAGAAACCTAATAATCCATTTGGTTAAACAGTTACTGAACAGAAAAGACAATCCAGAGGTGATGCCCCATTAGCCAAAAACAATCAGTCCCTGCTGTCTGCACTCACACCAACAGCAACACACCTGCTGTGGGGGCATTTTGGTTTTCTGGAGAGGGTTTTTTTTCCCCTTTATTTTTGCCTCTTCCCTTCTGTCATAGAGATTTCCCCTCATGGCCTCTCAGCTCAGGCACATGCTGCTTTCCAGCTCAACAGCCTTGGGACAAACACAACCCAATCCCTGCTGCTCTGGGGCCTCTGGAACAGCTGCTGCCCAATTCCTGGCACGCAGAGTGCCCTGACTCCAAGACCATGGAAAGCTGGGAAAGCTTTTTTTTTGGGAAGAGGGGCTTCCCACCTGGACGGATGAAGACGTTTTCCACGGACAGCATGGCTGCAATGGGAAGCAGGAGATCCTCACAGTCCAGGGAAGCAGCTTTTATCACAGCACAGGACAGGTTGGGAGGGAGGGGAAACTGCACCAGGAATTCTCCCAGTCTTGTCACGTGGCCTCTCCTTGTATCAGGGGAAAAAAAATAAAATATATATATATATATACATATAAATAGCAGATTCAATGAAATGATGTTTAAATGTGAATTGGGTAAGAAGCATTTCCCTCTAGACTGTGAGTGCCCACACAGGTGCTGAGGACATGGAGAAGTGTCAGCAATAAAATAATCCACATTTCTCCAGCTTGCTTGTGTGTGCTCCAAGGTAGGCACAGCCAGCTTTTTTAAAATTTATTTATTTACAAGAAGAATTCCTGGAAGCTTAGGATAAGATCTCACTTCCTGTCTTGAGCTCTTGGATGGACCTCCCAGCCAGAGCCTGAACTCCTGAGCCACAACAGTCTGGGATCTGCCCTCAGGAACTCCAGAGCTGAGGTCACTTAGGAACTCCAGGACAATGTGGAGAACCTGATCTGTATCTCCCAAGCTCCAAACTGTGCCCTATCCCTGTTTTTGCAGACAGTATATTAAACCCCAGTAAACTCCCTGGAAATCAAATAAGGAAACACATTCTGCTGCTGGGGAGAGGAGGGGGAAAGTCCTTTAGTTCACACAAAACACCAGCTTAAGCCTTAGATTTGAAATTCTGGTAGTGACTACACCCCTTTGGTTTTTACCTGTCAATAGCATTGCACTGGTAAAGTTCCTTCAGAGCTTCCAAAATATGTCTTTCTTCAGGGGGGTCCAAATAGGGAAATCTATGGTTAAAAATGAAGTGGATTTGTTAGTTTTCACATTTATAAAAATAATTTTTAAACCTCCCAATGCAGGTTTTCTGACAAAAGTTAGATAATCATAATAATCCTCTCCAGCATATAGGTGTGCTACTGTACAACCTCCAGCTGAGGAATTTCTGATGACAAATCCCAGCATGGCACAGACTAAACTGCATTTCCTACACTTGTATGGTCTTAGGACTAAAAAATTCCAGAGAGATGAAGCTTTTTGGGTATAAAACATCGGATTTTAAGGATATTGTAAGTATTTAAAGGTATAAACCCCACTATTTTTAAGGATTTTAAGTATTTAAAGGTATAAAACCCACTAATTTTAAGGATTTTAAGTATCTAAAAGTATAAAAAGCACAATTTTAAGGATTTTAAGTATTTAAAGATATAAAACCCACTATTTTTAAGTATTTTAAGTATTTTAAGGTATAAAACCCATTATTTTTACGAATTTTAAGTATTTAAAGGCATAAAAATACTACTTTAAGGATTTTAAGTATTTAAAGGTATAAAAACCACTATTTTAAGGATTTTAAGTATATAAAGGTATAAACCCCACTATTTTAAGGACTTTAAGTATTTAAAGGCATAAAACCCATTATTTTAGGGATTTTAAGTATTTAAAGGAATGCTACGAAGGAACGAATGAACGCATTTAATTTAGGAGAGATGGGAGTTTTGGCAGAGCCTCAAACTGGACTCAAGCTTGGGATCCAAGCTGGAATTACAGTGGAGAACAGCAGAAAAGCCTGATTGAAGTGTCACAGTTGGCTGGGGACCTAATCCTGCCTCCTGCCCCTCCGGGACTGCGGGACGGGGATAATCCCCCTCCAGGGAGGTCACCTGATGACATCATGCACGGAAAGGCATTTCAAGGTGAGGATCACAGATGTCAGGTTGGTCCTCCTGATCTCTGGCACGGTGTGGTCAGGCATGCACTGCTCCCAGAACTCCCTGCTGTACAGTCCAAAGCTCTTCCCTGCCGAGGTCCGGCCGGCGCGGCCAGCTCGCTGCTTGGCTTCGCTCCTGCCCCCACCAAAAAAAAAAAAACCCCAAAATAAATCCAGCATCCAAACCCCTCATCCCTTCTGGCAGCACCCAAAGAAGCACAGGAATTTCTCTCTTTGTAGATGGAAGAGGTATCCCTGCACAGCAACTGAGAAATCCAGACGTGCAAGGAATAAAAAAGAATTTCTGTGCATGGAAGATTTTTTTTTAAAGCTGTTGTATTCAGCCAGCACTTCTCAGATCATGCCAATTTCTCCTTAACACCTGTAGCTTTTAGGAAGTTGTATATTCCCCCAACCACTTTTCACCTGGCAGCAAATAAAGTGGTTTTAAATCATGGGGCTTCGAGGTTGCTGCCTATCTTTTTATTTATTCTTTTAAAGAGCAACCAGTACAGAGCGTTATTCCCAGAGCAGCTCCCAAAAACAGCAAGTGAGTGACATTTTTAACTTACTTTGAGATGGGAACCACCTCCAGGATATCCAAACCAACTCGGGGATTATGATTCAACTGCTTCACAAAGCCACTGTCCACCACATATCTGAAAATAAAACAATCCAGAGAGGTAAAAATAGAGGGCTCAGCAGGTAACCGACACATGGATTTCATCAAAAAGAACACATTTACTCTACCTAGACCCTGGTTATTAAGGAGATTTGATTTCAAATTATGTTCAAAAATATTGGTCACCCCTAAGACTAAAATAACACCAATGGTTTTCTTACTACACACCCAAAAAAAAAGGCAATAGTAGCAGGATAAATCTGTTTTTCCAAATCCAGACCTTTCTGAATTATTCCCTCTACTGCAGCTTTTTATGAGGGACAGAAATTAATACCTGACTCCTTCAATGGTCAGAGATGTTGCAGCAATGTTCGTAGAGACCACGCATTTTCTGATGCCTCTGGGAGCTGGCAAAAATATCCTTTTCTGCTGATCTAAAATGACATAAAATGACTAAAATAAAATAAAATGTGAGGTCACCTGGACTTCCAGTTACTCAATAGCCCCTTCCTAACTGAAGATCTTGAAGTCACATCCAGTGGATCTGGATTTTGACTGGAGGCTCCTGTGCAAGTAGAGAAGGCTGAAGTTTGATTTCGTCTATGACGACCACAAAATAAAAAAACCCCACCCCAAACTGCCACAGTATTGCAACGAAGGGGTTAATTAACACCCCTGTCCCAACCCAAACAGAAAATTTGATGAGGATAACGTTTGTAACAGCTCTTCCAGTCATGACTGATGTGATTAAGTGACACTCTGTGCTCTGACCTGTGGACATGGAGCCATACAAAGGCAGGATGAGCAGACCCTCCACAGCCCGGTCGTGGACCTCGTACCGGTAATCGATGGATTCTGCTTTCTTGAAAAGCAAATCACAAGCTCTTTCTATCTCATTCTGGCCTAAAAGACACACAAGAGCATTGAAGTGACCCAGTTAGCTACAACTCTGCCCTTCCTGGTTTGCAACATCTTCAAACAAGGCTGTTTTGTCAGCATGCAGAGCTGCCGACACAGTTAAAAGAAGGAATTAATGAGAGGGGGTTTAGGAGGTGACATCCAGCCTTTCCACAGGGCCTCTCACCAAGGATTTTCCTTAGCAGATATCTAAGGGCCTGGCCCATGCATTGATACAGGATTTTACAGCTAAAATAATTCTTCCTCCCTGAATTAACAACAAACCAAACCATGCAGACAACACAGAGTCAACCTGGCTATTCCTAAAATGCTCTGAAAACTACAATTTCACAGGACTGTGTGCATCAACCTGCACCTTTCCCTTCTCACTGCTCTGGGAGAAACCAGACAGGCTTTGGAAGCTTTTCTGCTCTGCTGGCAATGCCATGATTCACCTGGAGTACCCAGGAAAATTCTCACCTGTGAGGAAAACCAGGATGTCACCTTCTGGTTCATTTAAGTGAACATCCAGGGTGACCTTCACAGCCTGGAAAAAACAGCAAACAAGCCAAAATCAGCTGAAATCCCATTTAATTCTTTCTAGGACTCATCAGACCAACGGATCCTCCCCTATTTCCTGCAGAGGTGCTGAGAACACAACACAGCAGCTCATTCTTGCGGCCTCCTCCAGATGAAAATCACCCCAAAACCACAGAGAAAACAAACCAGGCCAGACCTCTGTGACATAGGCAGAGCTGCCCACATCCCTGGGGCTCAGTAGGTTGCAGAATATCTCCTTGACAGGGTAACTTCTTCCTGGAATGTGCAGCACTGAGCAGTGCCCAAAGAACTCCGAGAGCTTTTCCACGTCCAGGGTGGCTGACATCACCACCACCTTCATGTCTGTCCTCCTGCCTGCCGGCTTCTTCTGCAGGAACAGCTTCTTCAGCAAACCAAATAAAATATCCTAGCAGAAAAATAGAAACAGCTGATGTTAATACCCTGGTTTTGTTAGAAGAGCCTGACAAACCTGGAAGTTTGATGGTTTTATCCCGTTGATACAGTGAAAATCACATATTCCAGGCCTAAGCACTCTTGAAGAAAACAGGCTTTTACCCAGGACATTTTGGTTTCTAGAGTTTAATGAATTTTTTACCAGCTCTTCTCACAGCCTATAGACAGCACCAGTGTAACTCAAACTCCTTTGTTTTTCATTTTTATACTGTCTTGGTCAAGTCATTTGTGAGAAGTTACCTCAGACCCATTTTTCATCCCATTTTCCAGCCTATGTCCCCTGACTGTGTGTGCACCCTTCTTTCTTTTCATTTATTGCCACGACCTCAGCAAGTTTATTTTACTCTGCAGTGCTCTGAGGTACAAATCTGCTCCTTCCACCACTTCAGCTCAGTTATTTGCAATACCCTCAGATGCCTGAGGGCAAACTGGGATTCAGGAAAGCATTTTGCCTTTTCCCGGCTGGACTGGGAGGCTGTTTGATGGAGTAGGAGGTGGTCTGACACACAGCACAATCTCCTGAGGTTTCAGTGACATGAATGTCCCTTTGCTGGCCACAGAAGGGTCAGGGTGACCTTTGAAAGCTTTTGGGACCCAGGTCTAGATGCTTCCATGGAGCCAAAAGCCATAATCTCTTTGCACAGTCATATACACACCCTAAGGAGCATTGGGCCTTAAGGCAAGAGAGGTGTTTAGGCTTTTATTTGTGTATTTTGTGTTGTTTTATTTTTTTCAATTAGCGTTCTAGAAAGTTTGTGTTCTCTCTTCAAACTCCTGGAAATTTTGGGAGAGTATTCAACAGCCAGCAAAGTTTGAACTGCATTTAAATGCAACAACTACAAAAACTCCAACACTGTTAGAGGCCACATCTTATATTCAACTTATGCAGCATGGACCAAACAAAGCAGCAGTTCTGTGCTCTTAGGACAGCAAAAGGAAAAAGCACATCCATGGAAAGTCAATGAAAACCCCTGGGGATGATGCTGAAGTGAAAGGAAGGCATAAACAGAGCACAGAAAAGAAGAAACAGTGACCCAAAAAACAGATACAAGGTGACACTCACAGTGCTGAGGCTCCGCTCGTGGGCTTCGTCCAAAATGATGACGCTGTACTTGCTGAGGAGGGGGTCTGTCAGGATTTGCCTCAGAAGGCACCCATCAGTCATGTACCTGATGGCAGTGTCCTGCAAGGTTTAATTAGACGTTCAGCTGCCAGCCTGGCTCTTTATTTCAAAGCAAGCACTTCCACGCACATCACACTTTTGCCCAGGGCACCACAGCACAGGCGCTTGGACACGTTCCACCTGCAAGGTGCCCCAAAAGCTTCCTCCAACGAGTTACAGGACACAAACAGCTGGGACAGACACCTCCCAAAGCTGTGGGGCAGCCCAGCACAGCCTCGGCGACCCTGCCACAACCCCCCGGGCAGTCCCCAGGGCCCCACCTCGGAGGTGCAGTCGTCGAAGCGCACCTGGTAGCCCACGAGGGCCCCCAGCTCGCAGCCCATCTCCTCGGCCACCCTCTGTGCCACCGACACGGTGGCCACGCGCCGGGGCTGGGTCACGCCGATGGCGCCGTGCTCGGCCAGGCCTGTGGGGGACACAGAAGGGCTGGGGTCGGAAGGGACGTTAAAGATCTTCTTGTTCCTACCCCTCTTGGGACACCTTTCGCTATCCCAGGTTGCTCCAAGTCTTGTCCAACCTCGGACACTTCCAGGGATGGGGGCATATTCTCTGGGTGACCTGCACCAGGCCTCCCCATCCTCGCAGGGAACAATTCTTTCCCGATATCCCATCGAACCGTGCTCTCTGGCAGAAGCCATTCCCTGTGTCCTGCCACTCCAGACTCCTTCAGATACTGGGAGGGGTTCTAAGGTCACCCCTGGAGCCTTTTCCAGGCTGACTGTGGGACCAACAGGGACACCGAGTTGTGCCGCTCCAGGTCACTTTATAACACAGACCTACATAACGTACACATGGCCACACTTTGTTTGTGGGTTTTTTTTTTATTTAAAAGGTTTACTCAAGCTACCTCCTCTCACCACAGCCCAGCCCAAAGCTGCGTCACCCGCGAGGGGACGGGGGCACTACAGTATGAGTTTATCGGTGCTTGCTTCCCACATCCGCAGCCCGCGGAAAGGGGGGGGGTGTGGGGGG
>WAAG01026620.1:121631-152162 GCA_013390105.1 Tichodroma muraria | reverse complement strand
CCCCGCGCGCGCCCCCCGGCCCCGCCCCTGGCCCGCGCCCCGCGCATGCGCGCCACGCCACCACAATTTCCCGCCTCCTCGTTAGGCCACGCCCCTACAATTTCCCGCCTCCTCGTTAAGCCGCGCCCCCCCCTCCCCTGAGGCCCTCAGGGCGCCTCAGAGTCACGGAATCACCCAAAAAATCACAAAATTACAAAATGCGAAGGGTTGGAAGGACCTCGAAATCAATGGGCGGGGACAACTCTCGCCAGAACAGGCTGCTCAGATGTATTTCGTGACAAAACTTCATCTTTGAGTCCACACATTAATGTCCTGATGGAACGACCCTGATCAGAAAGAAAACGTCTTGCCACACGTTTCAGAATCTAAGGGGCAAGAAACGATCTCGAATTCTGTCACAAATCAGAGTAATATTCTCTTTCACGTATATATATTCAATATATACTGTCACGTTGTGTCACAGTAGTCTGTTACACAATACTGAACAAAACACAATTGTACACATATAGAAAATAATAAAATATTTATAAACCTGCTTCACCAAAACCTGTTCCTTATGAGAGAAAAAGTTCTTTGATCTTTTTATGCTTTCAAGCCTAACGAACAAGAGACAAAATTCAATCTCTGAAACAGAGAGCAGCCAACAAGCTCTAAGTGACGTGTTGGAAAAAACAAATTACTTGTTAGAACTTTAAAAGTTTAGGGCTGGACCATGCTTCAATGATCTCAGACCTACGGGCAGGTTAACAAAGCTGTGGGAAGAAAAGGATACCCTCCAGTAGTGGACACAAAGAATGCAGAATTTATGGGACATCTGGCAGAACCCCCAAAAAAACGAAGGAACTGATAAACCCAACTCAGCTCCCAGTGGGTAAAACGAAATTCTGGTAATTCTGTGACCACCGACCCAAGAAACCCACTGACCCCAAAGAAGAGAAAGACTCAGCATGGCACTAATTAGCATCAGAAGCGAATCATTAACCAATAGAAGACAGAACACTAATTAACAGGTGGACTGTGTGACTCGTGGCAAATGAACACTGATTCCTTCGTTTGCTAAAATGTGCAAATAGTAAAAAGTTTTGATCGTTGGGGTGCCTGATCTGTGAGATTCACCCAGGCCCGGCAAGGCCGAAATAAATAATCGGTGTCCCTCCGGAAGGTGCAGTTACCGCCTTGTTGCACTAAACCCGATTTCTGAGGGCGTGAATAAGCCCAAAACTCGCTGTTCTGAGCAGACGAAGGCGCTCGCCCCGGCTCTGCAGCACAGAATCCACAGCAGACCGTGAATCCACAGCACACCTGAAGGTGGCGAGCGCTGAACGCTGAACACAAGCCAGCCGCAGTCCAGCTCCCCCGTTTTCCCCAAAACACGGTTTTTGCGGGGTATTTTGCCCGTAGCTCAGCGTCTGCTCCCCTCACACGCTGTTGTTTCACCCTCCGTTAGGCTCTGTCAGCGAAAAGAAGCACACAGTGAATTTGGTGTCACACCAGAAGCAAATCCAGGCCACCCACTGAGTCTGGTTATTCCCAAATTCCCTCCACTTTTGCCTCTGGCACAATGGGGGAAGTATTTCCCCAGTAGGAACGTGCACTCTCGAGGCTTGGAAGATATTCCATCAGTGCCCAATGTTGCCACCTTCGGCTACGTCTAACCTACAAATAATTGTTTAGTCTGCCAACAACCGGGCGTTGTAAAATCCCACAATAAGCTGGTTTGCAATAATCTGACAAAAAAATATTGGAATGTGCCAATACACTCTATGTTGGTACACCCCTTTATGGAAAATATCGTATTTACTGCCTGACCATTTACTTACGTCATGTTGCCACTGGTAATTTACAATTAATGGTGATCATATTCGCATTGGAAACTTCAAACACACCCTCATTTCACTTTTTGGTGTATATTTAGCAAGAAGTATTTAATGGTTTTAATAGACACACATTTATGCACACACACTTGCAGTCTGCATGATTTTATTTAAATCACATCCTTCTTTTTGCAGACATAGGGCTGGGTAAGGTTTTTCAATTCCTTTTTTTTTTTTTTTTTTTGTCCTTCCAGCCTGGGAATAGCAGATTTGGTTTTAATCAACCCCTTTGCAGTCTTGAACTTTGTCCTCCTGGAATACAGCGCCATTCATTCAAGGATTTCCCTCTGTCTAATAAACATTAATGAACCGCGTTTTACAATCCCCCTGTGATCTTATCTCAGTTTCACAGATGGGGAAAACAGAAACAAATTAAGGGGTCTGCACACACCACAAATCAAAGGCAGAGCTGGGGGAAGAACCCAGGAATCCCAGCCCAATTCCCTGCTCCAGTAACTGAGAAACGTGTTCCTACCCCTGCAGCTGCTCTGGCAGAAACCGTGTTGCACAGGGCAGCATTGTTACCTTCAGGCCATCCGGGAAGACTAAAATTGCTCTTTTCCTGAGGTTTAACTCCCCACAGAACTGCAAATTCTGTGAGGTGATAGAGGGCTGCGGCTCTGCCAGCTTCCTCTGCTGGATTATCCCTGGGATGTCTTTATTCCCTTCCGAGCAGAGGATCTCTTTTCTTTTCTGATTAGCAGAGATCTAGCAGGATGTGGGGAATATTCCGGTCCCTACTGGTACACCGTGGGGTTGATCCATCTTTCCCAGAAGAGAGGCCTGATTTCCTAGGGAATTTTCACCTCCTAGCTCTGGACAATGTGGTCCATTCCATGTGCTGTGAAGGAAACCACATCTATTAATTACATCCAGCAAGGAAAGACAGGTAATTGCCTCGTGCCTGGAATCTCTAAGTAGGGCCACTTTCTAGAAGAACAATCCCCGGGCTGTGATTCCAGCTGAGACAGAAGAAACCAATGTTCCCTGCAAGCTGCACTCCTGTCAGACACCCAGCAGTTTTTCTGACAGCCAGGATTTTTGTGGCACTGGCTGTGAGTCATTATTGAAGAAGTGTTATTCTTAAAACAGAGGAAGAGTGCTGGAGAAAGGAGGTGTTAGACAGGAAAAAACCCAAACCCCTCTCACACCTCCATCTGCTGTCTTGCAGGGCCTTGCTACCAAACATTTACAAATTGACAAGTTTTATTGCAATCCCGCTCTGCTTGTTAAAAATTGCTTCTTTTTGAAGACAGAATCAGACATTCAGCCTTTCTCCCCTACAATGAATATATTTTCCTTGTGTTTAGCTCCGTGGAAAACAACAATTCCTACGGTGCAACCTCCTGCCAGGACAGCCAGGTTATTCCTAACTGCACTCCCAAGTTTCTGCTAAAAAAAGGCTGCAGGAAATACAGCGCTGGCAGGAATCTGCACTGGTTCAGCTTGGTTTGTTCTGCAGGTGGGCTGTGTCCGGCCAGATCCAAGCTGGGAATTGCTCTGGTGGAATAAAATATTTTTGTGCTGGGAAGGGATTTGCAGTTCTCTGCTGAGAGCCCATCTCAGCCGCTGAGAAGCTCCTCAGCCAGGTCTGGCTGAGCTACGGCACAAAGGGTGACAGAAAACTGCCACAGCAACTGCTCATCCTCTTCTTGCTGGCCACACAACCCTGCCCACCCCGAGGGCACCCCATTCCCCTTCCCAGCTGCCCCCAGGCCGATCCCATTCCCCTTCCCAGCTGCTCTGGAGCTGTGTCTGCACATGGCCCAGACCTCAGTGAGTCACAGTCACACACTCAGGTCTCCGTGCCCCAGTTCTGCAAACGTTTCTGCACAAACATCATCGTATTCAGCAGAAGAGACTGGCACACTCCCTGCAGGCCTCAACTGATATCCCTAAAGCTCTGTTTTCTCTTTAAAGTCGGTCTAGGAAGTGGTTTTGTTGATTTACCCCCCTCACACGTACGCCTGCATAACCCTTTTTAAATTTAACTCCAGTGTCAGATCTGCAGCTGTTTCCGAGGCCACATCCATGAATGATTGCTGCTCCTGCCAGGTGCAAGCCTGAACAAAAAGGTCACGGGCTGGGGAGAGGATTAAGCTTTGGCTCAGCTGTTTGCATTCTCACACAGAGCACGGTCTGTCCATCCATCTGTCTGTCAGCCCTCACACACCATCCAGACAGGTGAGGAGCTGAATACTGGAAACAATTCAGTGACGCTCGTACAGAGCCACCACACCGTGTCTGTGGTTTAAAAAAAGCTCCCTCAGCAATCCTCCAAGCAGCCCTTGGATCAGTGAAATTATCTGTGCAGAAATATAAATGCAGAATGGCATGGGAACAGTCTCCCTGGAGACTGGGGTAGGGCAGATTGGAGAATACCTAAATCTCTAAATGGTGTCTGAGATTTTCATGTTAAATTGGAACATTTTCTTCCCACGCTCACCTAAGGAGATGAAGGAAGGCAGCTTATGGGCACTTAGCACATACACTGAGAGCAAGCAGGGAAAAAAATCCAGGAGGCATGGAGCAGATCCATCTCCCTGGATCTCCACCTGAAGTATTCCACTGATTCAAGGCCTTTTGTACCTGCAGCAGTGAAAGCTGTTGGCTATTTTAAGACCTCCTCACGCTTGCACTTCTGTTACAACCCATGGGAGGCTTCTAATCTATTTCTGTATATTAGACATCCTTCCTCTTCTGACTTTCTTATCAAATGTGCAAAACAATCAATAATTCACTTAGGCCCTACGTTCCCATTAGAGTGCACCATGGCTGTGATTTAAATATATTTCTGTGACCATAGAATGAGCAGATATCCTAAACTACCCTGGAAATGCCCTCTTACACGTGACAGAATCTCCTCCTATCAGAAGTAGTTTAATATCTCCAGCTGTTAAATCTAGGACAAAATACTACTCTTTTGTTCTATATTAAGACCATGGAATAACAGCAGCTGACTTCCCAGCCTCTGTCCTCGTGGAGGGGAATGCAGGATGAAGAATTAACCCCTGGCATGAGCTTTTCTCATGCTAAGTCATTAAGAAAAGCCAGATCTCCTTGATGCTCTCCTGAACTGGATAACAAAAATCTGGAGGTTGATGAGCTGGGGGTTGCCTTCCTCCCTTTCCCGTGGCCCTCACCACATCCTGTAGGTCCAGGCTCACCTGAGGTTTCCTTCCACAGCCTTGTTTGGAAGGACCTGAGGTTCGTGTAGCTTAATTAAGGATAAAAAAAGCAGGTTTGAACTCTCCTTACCCTTACCACAGACACTGTCACACCTCCCAGGAATGAACTCATCCCTTACATCCCTCTGTGTCAGCTCGTTTTGGAGGGGAGGACTGGGCCCCAGGAGTTCAAGTGAGTTGACCAAGGCTCCAGGAGTCACGGA
Source organism: Tichodroma muraria (assembly GCA_013390105.1). Classification (NCBI taxonomy): domain Eukaryota; kingdom Metazoa; phylum Chordata; class Aves; order Passeriformes; family Sittidae; genus Tichodroma; species Tichodroma muraria. Next base: position 146,897 of record WAAG01026620.1, on the reverse strand, counting down.
GGGTGTCCAGAGAGACACCTACACAAGTGCCACATCCCCCAGACCAAGCAAATACTAGAACTTCTTACCAGGGGCAGCCTCGAGACCCAGGGACAAGGCCACAGTCTATCAGGCCTCAAAAACCCCCTCATATTTTGTCTGGGAATCTGTAACCTCTCCCATTTCCTCCTGTCCCCCTGTTTAACCTTTCGGTATCATCAGCTCTGCGTGTCCACAACATCCAGAGAGGAGGGCAGAGCACACTTGTCCTGGTAATGACTTCACCTCTTCCAGCAGCTCTGGAAAAAACAAAAACAACCCCAAATCCCCAGCCCTGCATAATTGTGGCTCTGCTATTCTTAAATCAAATCGTACTCCTTCATGAATTTTAATATGCAGTCCATTTTCTCTCCGCTAATCCTACATTAGGCTGGCAGCCTTTATAGAGTGAACGTTTGGCTCTGAACGGGCTGGCACTGAGCTTCAACCAGCACGAAAGTGTTTTCTTATCAGATCCTCCAGTTCTGTGCATCCCTGGCAAAAGCAGCAGGGTGGCTGCACGGGCAGCCTGGGAACAGCAGCTCTTTATTTTGCCCACGATTTGGCAATCTCGTGGGGTGCGCGTGAGCAGCATCGTTTGAGGCAACGCCTGTCTGCAAGTCTGTAGCACCATGCTTTTATAAATCCCTTTTTCCAGCTAAAACCCTCTCCACAAGTCATCAGGAAGGAGCGAAAGCCTTTCAGGAAATTCTCCTTTCCAAGGAATTCCTGATGAGTGTCACACAGGAGCAAACCACAGACGGTTCCACACCACCACAAGCTCTGAGATGCTGAGCAGCCCTATTTTATTTTTATTTAATGATACTTAGGTTAAAACCCAGACAGGACCATGAGATACTCTCATATCACCTTCTGCAAAATGCAGTTTGAGCCTGTTCTTTCACTACTAAATTTAATAATTTGTTCAGCTGAAGTGATGCTTCCAAAGGGAAGACAGTCAGTTTGGATAGAGGGGAAAGCCACCATTTCCCTTGGAAACCATCCCTGAGGAATCATTCTGCCAGGTCTGCCCTGGGGACTGGAGTCTATAAGAAATTGAGGCAAGATGCTCTGTTTGTGTTAAATTGCTAAGAATATCTCAAGCCCAGCCCTTCCATGTGTCTCACAGAACCATTATTAGATGAAAAAGAATTATTGTACAGTTCTCAGCTCTAAAATTCTAAAAATATGAGAACTTTGATGTATAAATGCATGTTGAGGACCTGGCAGGCGCTGACAACAAATGTTCCCAATTGCCTTTAATTCCACACCACTTGCAGAACCAGTGGTAATATTTCTTTTCCAAGATATCCAGAACATACCCAGTGTTCTAAGGATTCCAGCCCTGGGGACAGTTCGTGTGCCACCAGTGCACCAGGCAGAGGCAGGAATGAATCGGGCTGGAAATCTGATTTGACTTAAACAACACTGACCTGATGAGAAGCGAGGAGTCTGAACCAGGCCTGCAAATCCCATCTGTTTCTTATTTCTATAACGGGTGAGCTAAAACCCTAAATCCACACAGCTCTGAGCTTTGAAGCCAAATTTTGCAGCTTGAGTCCATTACTAGCAAATCATGACTGCTAGCCCAGCTCCTTAAATTGAAGGCTGGGATTTATAACTCAGCATTAAATGAAGGAGATGTATTGCAGGGTGACTAACAGCTAATCTGGGGAGGCACTTGGAGACAGAAATTAATAGGTTGGTGAATAAATTGGCCCACCTCTTTGCTCCTGGTAAAATTATTATCAAAACCCTCATGGTTAATGGTGTTCTGAGGGTTAACTGATGTTTGAGAACCCCTCAGATGCTCCTCAGCTGTTGGGAGCTAATAAAACCCTGCACTAACTCTCTTAGTTGTTATATTAAGTTACAGTTTTTGCTGGTTTGTTTTTTTTTTTCAGCAGTTTGATGTCAGAAAAAAATCTAATCCATGAAGCAAGCAGCTTTTTAGCTTCGTGAAAAATAAAAGTGAGCATATTCAGAAAAAGAAAAAAAAAAAAAAAAGCCTGGTCTCTGTCCTTTAATTCCCAAGAACAAAGCTGGAGAAGGCTGGTCCCCTTCCCATTCCCATTAGTGCAGAGCAAACCCGTTAAATACATAATGGCTCAAGGACAATGGGGATTGGAAAAATAAGCTTGGAACTGTAAGGCACCTAATTATTTTCCATCCATCTACCTTCACATTAAACCCCAGGGTTTGATGCTTCCCCGGCTGCTGGGGCAGCCATAGAGTTTTTGAAGTGATGCTCTGTTTATAGAATTGCAATTACTCAGTATCGCCCTTTGTTTGGGGAAGAATCCCTGTCCGTCCTCACTAATGGCTTCTTCTGATCTCATCCAGCGTGGAGGATTTCCTGAGCATATTAAAAACATTCTTCACTCTGCCTTTTTAGTTTAGCCAAAGATTTAACGACTTCAGCGTAAGAACTGTGTGTTTGAACTAGATTTGCTCCCTGACAGCTGATGCTGCTCACTCTGCTCCCTCCATGTGCTCACAGGCGCAAGGGCAGTGCTTGAACTGCTCACAGCAGAGAATTTTGGGGGGTTAGAACCTTCGAGGGTGGTGAGGAAGTGCTACCCAGAAAAACTGTGGCTGCCACACCCCTGGAAGCGCTCAAGGCCAGGTGGCATGGAGCTCTGAGCAGCCCGGTATTTTTAAAAGAGTCTCTCATTGCAGAGATGAACGAGGATTGTAAAATGTCCACAGCAAAACCAGACTAAATTCCCCAGTGGGACACATGAGCTGGCGTGAGCAGCACTTGCAGCCACCTCGTCCTTTGGACGGGGTGAGGCTGGGCATGTAATTGCAGTTACTGTTTGCCAGAGTGGTGCATTTTCATGGTAGGTTTAATTTTGCTCTCTAGTACTTCATTTTTTCCTGAACTTACACAGAAAAAACAGCCCTGCAGGGCATGAGGGAGGGCAGGCTGGCAGTGCAGGGCATCTTCTCCCCTGCTGCAGTTCCTGAAGGAGGTTAATTAGCAACTTGCAATCAGTGCCTGGGGCAGATCAGCACCTGAACACCTTTTGGGGGGTGCTGTGGGGCGATTTTGGGGTGCACACAGCTCATTAAACTCTTTGCTTAAAACATTCAGAACATAATTTCAGTGTGGACATAAAAAAAGACGCCTTACTATCCCCTGTTCCTGTTGGAGAAGTGTTGGACACTTCTCCGGTTGTCCAGACTTTGCTTCACCTCTCAAAAAANAAAAAAAAGGGGGGGGGGAGGGGAAATGGAAAAAAATAGAAAACTCTCACTACTGAACTGCAAAACATTTCCCCCCTCATTCAGTACTCATCCACTGAGCCTAAACTAACTCACATCTACGCGTCAAGCACAGCAGAAGTGTTTACAAACAAACCACTAAAGCAGCTATGTGACCAAAATTTCCTTCAACCAAAATAATTTTCACCCTCAGACTCATCAGACACAAATAATAACTCCCACCGGTGCACACTGACAGGCTGAGTTACTGGTTCTCCTTTTCTGTGGCATGAAACATCATCTCCTCTATCTAAAGCAAATTGATCTTTTCACCCAATCTGTTTGACAGATCTCCCATATAAGTATTCGTTTACTATTTCGGGAAGGAAAGCAGCCTGTGATGCAGACACCAGCCCCAGCACGAGCTCCTGGTGTCTGCATCAGCCCCAGGTCTCTGGGAGGCAGCGAAAATCCCCTTGGAGCAGCTGCTGCCCCTGCTGTCTTTATCATAAACAAAACAAATGCAAGAACTGGAGAGATAATCAGGGAAAAAGCAGAATGTTCTGGTCAGGGCTGTGTTATGGGTGTCTGGAAGGTGCAGGACGGGCACGGAGGGGGATGGATCAGCTCTGGAAGAAGCTCCTTGGACTCTGCAGCTAAACTGCGATCCCTTAATTAATTGTTTTGAAGGACCTTAAACCGTTACTGGAGAAAGGCACCTCAGCAGTGGCTCAGAGGGATCTCAAACACAGCTCACCAGGCTGGGTTTGCAGAGATTCCCGGGATGGGTTTGCCAAGGAAGGCCGGGCTCCATCCCGAGTGTGACAATGACCCCCGGGGCTGCAGCAGCCCCGTCTGCTCCTCGGCGGGAGGCAGCTCCCAGCCTCACCCCAATTAATCATCTCCTAATGACTTTCTGAACTGGGAGGATTTCCTTAATTATACCACACATTAGAATGTAATCAAGAAATCAATTTTTCACGCCACCCCAAACCCGCGGGTGCGGGGAGGGGCCCGGAGCGTCCCTTGCCCTGCACGGAGTGGAACTATCAGCGGAGTTCGGGAGCGGTGCGTGCCAGGGCTCCTTACCAAACCCAGCTGGAAGCGATTTAATTAAGATCCCTGCACTGCCCCGCGCCCGTGCCCCGCTCAGCCGGCAGCTTTTCCGTGTGTTTTCCAGGCACCTGACCCAGATGCCAGGCACGGCTGGGCCCTCGTGCGCCGGCTTAGCGCCCGTGCGCCCGGCTGGGCACGGGGAAAGGATTTGCGCTCGCTGCGAAGTGGTTTCACCGCTCCCGCCAAGACCAAGGCAGCCCCTCGTGCTCCTCCCGCCTCTGCGAGCCCTCTGGAATGAAACGTAAATCCTGGGGGTGCTGGGATCTGCTCCGGTGTGACACCGTGCCCGGCTGCGGTGATCCGAAGGAGAGAAGTTAATTAAGTATTAACCTCAGTGTTCTGTTCCACTTTTCAGGATGCTGCGAGGCTGAGTGCAGCACAGGGTTTACCTGAGCTCCTGCTCGCTGGGGAGGATTGATGGTTGCTCCTGGCCCGATCCAAACCCTGATCCATTTCCTCCTTCCCTGGTTTTGTTGGGAATCACTCCAGCCCGGCAGTGCCAGAGCCAGCGGCTCCTTGCAGGAGGATCCCACAGGATCTCTGGGGAGGTCTCACCCCAACCAGCAGCACATTCCCAGCAGAGTTTCACAGCAGAGCAGGGCTCAGATTCTTTACACTTGATTAATTACTGCGTGGGGTTTAATTCTCTTCCTTCTGAGGAGCTCTGGGTGGCAGAGCCAACCCCAGCCAGTTTTATTTTCCCTGGTACCACCCTTCCTCCCATCACTCCCAGCACAGGTGATCAGGCTGCTGGGACAGGGCTGGGATATCCAGAGCCTCTGCGAGGAGCTAAAAATAAAAAAGCATCTGCTAAAAATACTGAATGATCAGGGGGGAAAATGCTAAACCCCAGACATCTCCCTGGACTGCGAGGATTAATTTTAATTTCCCTTTAATCCGGACACAAATTGTGACGTCACTGCTGGCGGGCACGGCTCAGCTCCATGGACAGAAGATGGAGTTCTGCTTCCCCAATTTTTGGGTGCATTCCAAAGGAAAATGGACACACGACAAGCAGGAGGCCACAGGGTTCAGTGTAGGGTGCCAGAAATGTGTCTTAAATCCCATGGCTGCAGCTCCCAGTGTGCCCTTCCCCAGCTCCACACTCAGATCCAGGCTTTGTGCCTGCCTACGGCCACTTCTGGGGTGCTCTGACCCTGTACCCCACTGTGGGAAAGAGCAGAAAAAGGGACCAGAGGTCCCAGATTACAGCCTGGACTTCTGAAAAAATAGATTTACCGATACTCTCTACTTTTAAGGGAAGGGAAACAGCGATCAGAACGAGTTAATTTGTGATCTTCCAAAGAGACAACAAAATTAATTCCCGGAAGGAATTGCTCATCTAAAGGAGCAAAGGATGCTATGCACCCAAAAACCTCTGTGAGCACTGCAGTGACCACCTGCTCCCACACTGCCCAGGGCACACAGCCCTTCCCTCCAAATCCCTGGAAAACTCTTCCCTGGCTTTATCCCTGCGGTGAGACACAGACAACATGGGGAGAGGGGCACACGCTGGGCTCTCCCTGAGCTCCCCTCTCCCAGATCCCACAGCAGGGGCTGAGCATCGTTGAACAGAAAATTTGCTCCCAGCAATGATTCCCACTCCCCACTGACCAGATGGATGCAAATATATCCGTGGAAAAATTTACATGAAGAGCTCACTGGGGATTTCCTTTGGTGCTGGTGGGAAAACTCTCTTAATTCCCAGGAGAAGCCCAGGGTTTGGTGCTCCCCCCATGCAGCAGCTAAATTGGGGGGTGGGATTTGTGGATGGTCAGGCTCAGAGGAAGGAGGCAGAGAGACATTTTGGGGGTCCTTGGGCAGGAAGGGCTCAGCCTCAGGAATATTTTGAACACTGAGGGCTGGTGAGCAGACAAGGGCTCATAGTTTGAGGTGTGATTTATGTGCAGCAGCACATAAACACCTGAAACAGGGTCTTTAAAAACACCTCAGACTTCGCCATAATGCTACTGCTGTGGGGCTCCATGTGGAAAAAAAAAAAATAAGGAAAATGAAATGTAAGCAATTCCTTAAAAGCTGCTCCAAATGTGCTTTCAGTCCAGGAGTGATCAGAGAGGCAAGTCAATATTTTCCTGGAGAGGAAACACTGCTGTGTTTACACCTGGTGCTGTTTGCTGAGCGCTGCTCTCAGTCCTGCTCAGTGTTTGCCCAGGGCAGGATGTGGGGAAGAATTCAGGGTTTGTGTGGAGGAAGCTCTGTGGTTTCAGGAGCTGCAAGGAATCTCTTTACTGGGTCATGTTTTTGTGAGTCTCAAACAAGGGGCTGTTGTTGGGCTGGGGCTGGGGCAAGGTGGATTAAACCCAAATATTTCATTCAGGAGGCCCCAACTTGCAGCTCTGGTCCTCAGGACCCTTCCCACTTGGTGGCTTTGCTCTGCTTGTTGGGAAGATCCCCCATGGCTGCCTTTAAGATTTCCTCCTCCAAGTGCTTGAAGGCACCTGACCCAAAATTTGCTGCTCGTGCCACCCTCCCGTGGCAGATGCAGCCATGCTGGGTGTCACGTGTGACATCCCCGTGCCTGGCACAGTGGAATGGAGAGAGACCCATGGGAATGGGAACGAGCCCATTGCAGCACCTCCCCTGGGGAAAGCTGTGTCTGTGCAGTTTAATGCTGTGCATCCTCAAGATCCCACCCAAATCCTGCACCCTTTGGTCCCTGGCACGGCCACTGCCCACTCGGAGCACGGAGCAGAGCTCACCCAGCCCAGGGTGGGAATCTCCCACAGAAAAACTTGCAAGCCCCTGAAAATGGTGGCCAAAACCGAAATATTTCCCTGGGATATGACAGGATGAAGACACTGCCAGCTCCCTGGTATGGGTAACATGGAGCTGAAGGGCTCAGGAAGGTGCCCCCGTGATCCCTCTGCTCATCAGCCTGGAAAGGAGCACAGAGCTCTCCCCTTCCTGGCTGCCAAAGGTTAGGATTAAGCTCCACAGACCTTGGCAAGGGTTTGTGCAACGAAATCCCCTCCGACACCTCGGGAAAAGCTGGGCTGAGCTTCACCTCCTCTCACTCACTGGAGTTTGGGGTGCTTTGGCCGGGCAGAGCAGCCGGGGGCCGTGGCTGGGCTCCCTGTGCCACCAGGACCTGCTCCAAATCTCCCCCCACGAGCCCTTAATCAGCTTCCATCTGGGATTAGCTCAAACATTCCCAGCCTCTGGTTCAAAATAGCTTTTCTTGCTTGTGGGCAACTAATCCGAAAGGAGCCCTGTTCCCCTTAGCCGGCACCTCCAGCAAGGGTGGGGTTTTCCTAAGGCTTGAACCTTGCCTGGTTCTCAAGTAGTTTTGGATTGAGAACCAGGGCATGGAATGCCCATGTTCAGAGCTGGGTTGCTGTGGGGATTCATAGAAGCAGCTCCAGTAAACCCAAGCAAAGCCTGGCCTGGTCCAAGGCAGGTACAAAGAGCACAAGAGCCCAGTTTGGGCTGAATTATTTGTATTTTGGGGGAAAATTCAGGTTTGGCACAAGGGATTTCACTCAGGAGCTCACAGACCCTGACAGCAAATAGAGCCAGAGAAACTCCCTGTGTATCTGAGGCCACCAGGACCTGGGGATGAACTGAGTAAAAAAAAATCAGCCCTTTCTTGTAGGACGGATCCCCAGAGCAAAAAACTGCTGAAAACCCACAGAAAAAATCAACCCCCACAGCACCCAGAGGAGCAGGCAGGTTGGGAAGGGACGTGCAAGCAGTCACATCCCCAAGTGCAGCTGATGACGTGGCTATGATTTAATAAAGGACATTATTAGTGCCCTGCTAATGGCTCCAGGCGCCGGCAGTGGAGCTGGCCGGCTGCTGGCAGCTCCCAGCCCGGGAGAGCTCGTTCCCACCAGGCTTCTAAAGATTAAATTCACCTCCACAAGCCTGCAAAAGGATTTGCATCAACAGTGCCACATCACAGCCTCCTCCTGCTGCCCCCATAACCGGGCACACGGAGCCACATCGGCTCAAATCCCACAGTCAGACAGAAATCCCACCTCAAATTAAAGAGAAACAGCCCCAACCCTTCAGCCACTTCATTTCCTCCCCATAAAACCTGCTCCACCTGGCTCCTTCCCACTGACCTGCCACAACACCTGGCAAGACTGAGCAGCAAAACCCAGCTGAGGTTCCAGCAGCAACACCACTCCAGAAAAAGCTCCCTCCCAGCAAAAATATATCCAGAAACCAGCAAAACCTGGGGTTTGGGGGAGGCACTGGTGATGTGCACAGCTGGCAGCCTCAGTGGCCTCTCAGCCATCACTCCTGGTGTTTCCCTACCCTTTGCCCCCTCAGCAGTGATTGGGGTGTTGATGAGCTGCCCTGGGGGAGATAAGGGCCCCTCATCTGTCAGAAATCAGTGTTGACTGGTGAGGTGTTGGTTTTTGTGTCCTCAGAGGAGCAGTTTTGGCTGAGCCCCCGTTTTGTGCCACAAAGGCTCTGCTGCTTCCCCCTGGTTCAGGCAGCACCTGTACCACGGTTCATCTCCAGGCAGGAAAATCCAAAAAAGAAAAATCCCTGTGAGGCAGAGATGGAGCAAATCCCCCATTTCCATAGGGTGAGACATCCGCCAGCAAAGGGACTTGGCAGAGATGGGGAACCTGCGTCAGAGGCTGAACCCTCCAGTGCTCCAGCTCCTCCGGCACCAGGGCTTGGCTGGGAGAGGCCCTCCCTTTCTGTCTGAAACCCCCATAAAAATAGCACAATTATGGGAAAATCCTCGTCCAAGTGGAAAAGAAAACACCAGTCTGGCTTCCACGGGCAAGCAGAGCTCTATAAAAGCACTCCTATAGCATTTGCTGTTTCTGTCAGGCGTCCAAAGCCTCGCTCAGAGCCCTTCACCAGGGGGCACAGCTCCACGGGGCGAGGTCGGGCCCCTGGTAAAGGATTTTATGATTTTTTTTTTTCCCCCCAGCATTTCACTTCACCTCATCAGAAGTTTCCATACACTGGGAACAAACCGTCTGCAGGAGCCTTCCCCGTGGAGCAGAGCGGGGCAGCCCCCGCCGGGAGCAGCTGCTTGATCCCGAGCCATAAATAACAGCCCAGGCTGGAAAATCTCCCTGGGTTTGGGTTTTGTTGTTTTGTTTTTTTTTTCACGGAAGTCAGTCTGGTTATGTCTGTCCCCCTCCCCTGTCCCTGCTGTCCTTCCAGGAGCCTTTCCCCGAGTCCCCCAGTGCCTGCCCTCACAGGGCTGATCCCCTTTACAGACTTGGGGTGCCCTGACGGATGGAGGGATTTAATCCTGCAGACATTTAATTAAAGGTGCCCACCCCTGGATGAAGTCTGTGCTCACAACACCCCCAGATTCCCCAGAAGAGAGCAGAGCCCTGCCTGGCTCTGTGGCTTTTGGGGGCCACATGGAGAGGGGTGGCACCAGGGCTCTGTTGTTCCCCCCCTCTGCAGACAGGGCAGAGTCCCCCCAGGGGTGACCAGGTGACATTTCCTTCGTGCCTGGCCCGCACATTTCTCGGTCAGCAACAGAGAACGGCCTCGGCTCTATTTATACCCCACCCTGGAGCCGGGTAAAAATAACCCCGGCGTGTTTGGCAGCCTGAAGGCGCTGCTGTAAATCCTCCCTGTCAGAGAAAACCCCGCTCGGGTGGGAGCCGGGGTCCCGCTGGGAAAGGAGGTGCTGGGGAAGCCCGGGGGCATCCGTGAGCTTGGAGCCCGAGCGGAGGAGGGAAGGGATCGAGGGAACCTACGGAGCAGCAGCTGGCGGCATCCCCGCGTCCCCAAAACCGCCTGGGAAGCAGAGCAGGAGGGTCAGATTGCTCGGGATTAAAGGCCACTGGCGCTGCCGTATTTTTAGCTTCGTGATCATCCTGTGAAAAAAAAAAAAAAAAAAAAAAAAAAAAAAAAAAAAAAGAAATCCCTCACTGTGGCCGGTGGGATGGAAGAGGAGTCGGGAGCTGCCCCGAGCTCGGCCCCGCCGCTCTTTAAGGCCCGTCTGGCCTCGGGGAAGGTCACGGTGACTCCTGCGGGGCCGGGGACTATCCGCCCATCCCTCCATCCCTCCATCCATCCCTCCATCCCTCCATCGCTCCATCGCTGCCGGGGCCCGGGGCTGCTGCCGCCTGAGTCAGCGTTATCTGCCGGGCTGTTTACAGCTGCCGCTGGGCCCGGCCCTGCTCCAACTGCAGGTTAATGAACAGCCGGGGAGAGGCCGTCCCGCAGCCCGGAGCGCAGCTTGGCCCTCCTCGTCCCGGCTGGGAACAGCCCCGGGATGCGGGAGCCGCCGGGTCCCGGCCCCGGGGGTCGTTCCACGCCGGGGCTGTCGCGGGCCTGGCGCTTTTCCACCTCCATCCCAACGGCCCGATATGGATTTGGAGGCTCTTCCCAAGGCCCCTGCTCAGGGACAGCCTTGCGTTGTCCCTCTTGTTGTCACTTGGATGCTCGGGGTGGGAAATGCTGAGCACGACGCTTTTTCCGGGGGGGTGGGGGGGGGAGATTTTCCCTGCAGGATTCGGAGCCACGCACAAGAGTTGTGATGGCAAACGAGAAACGCTCCCACTTCCCGATCCATCCCAAGGGATTCCCACACCACACAGGGTTAAAACCTTTGTGCTTCCGAACGATCCGCAGCAGCTCCGGGGCTTGTGCAGCTGCCCCACACAGGGGCCTGAAGGTCATTTCTTGGCGCTGTCACTGTCCCCAGGGGACACACGCGGAGCGCCCCAGGCTGCCGTGGGGCCAAGCAGAGCAAATTCAGGTTCTGGTGAAACCAAGAGCTCCCATTAGCCTGACCCTGCCCGGGCCACGGCATGTCGCTTCCCAGTCTCATCTTCCTTGGCCCTTTCCCACCTGCCAGGGATCCCCCGGCTCCTCCAGGTGCAGCTTTCCTGGCCGTGGCTGAGCTCACTCCCAGTTCAGCCCCCGTGCTGACCAAAGAGGGTTAAGTGGCTTTTTTGGCCCCGTGGGGAATTAAGGGCGCTCAGCAGCACGGGGCACGGGGCCAGGGCACGGCCACCTCCGGCAGCGGGATGAGCAGGGATTGCTGCATCCCATCCCAAAAAACCCAAATAAAGCACCTGGCCACGCTCGTATTCAAGGTGGAGGCAGAAGGAATTGCTGTACCCCATCCCCTGGGAGCAGCTCTGGATTTCAGGGATTTGCACAGAATAAAGCAGAAACCTGGGCCAGCAGCTTTAGTACTTGAAAATTTTATTTTCTCAAATGAGCACCAACACATATTGTAAATATGACAAACAATATGCCTCCCTCTAATACTGAAGAACTATATACAATGTACAAATACATGAAAAGGTGAAAACCAATTATTTGAAAACAAACAATTGCATTTATGACCGGAGCAAATGACCTGAAAGAATATGCCAAAAAAAAATAAATCAAAATAAGATCAAAGAAATAAAAGTATACACAATTTGTAAACACAAGAGCATCCATAGACAGGCTGGTATTGGAAATATTGTCCTTAGTTTTGTCAGTGGGGAAAGCATTCCCATTTCTTTAGGAAGAACAAAACAAAGGATACACACAGTTGTAACGATGAGAACAGCTTATTTGTGATTGTACCTTACACAATGCCATTCTGCTTGCATTTAAATATGTTAATTTTTATTTTTTTATTTTTTTTTTTCTGAATTCAAGATGATTTTGTTTCCCCTCTTCTGCTTGCTCTTTTTCACCAGGATTTCTGCAGAAAATCTCTAACCTGATTGTTTCTGAGCACTGAGGCCTCTCCCGTGGTGGGAAGAGCTCCTTCCCACTGAGCTGAGCTGGGTGTTTGGTGTCCCCTCTTCATCCCAAAACTGCTTCACGTGGAAGCTCCTCCCAAAGCAGGGAAGTGCAGTGAAATGCATGATTCACACACTCTCACAGAGCAGTTAGAAAAATGCATACAGAGAAAATTCTCACTTGATCATCACGAGAGCAACGGGTTTGATTTCGCAGGGTTTGTTTTGTTCCTGTGTGGTTTGAAGTCGTGTGCACCAAACCCAGAGAATTAAAGAGCCTGCAGCAGTTCTTGAACAGCTCCTTGCTCAGCAAAACACAGTCCAGTGGTTTGTGCTGTTGGTCCACTTTGGGATAAACAAGAGACCAAACAAAATAAAAATGAAGAAGGGCGAGAAGGGGGGAGATTAAAGACAGAAAGGAGAACAAAATAAATGAACTTTACTGCCAAGAGAAGTAAACTTTTACTCTAATTTGTTATGTAGCAGCCTGGTTAAAAAAAACCAAACCAAAACAACAACCCCCCAAAAAAAACAAAACAAAACAAACCTCCCCTCAGAAATAAAACCAGGATCCAAAGATTTATGGTTTAGGTTAAAATCAAGGTGGAGTTCAAAGCTCCATCCTCCATCCCTGCTGTGACAGCGAATCCGAGGCTGCAGCTCCTGTCCCATCCCAGCTCCTACAGCTCCAGATCTACCTCACTCCAGCCAATACTGGTGCAAGAGAAAATGCCAGGCCTGGATTCCACAAAGCAGGGGAAGTGGGAGCCCCACCGGGGGATTCCTGGTGGGAGCACGAGGGGACTCTGCCCGAGGGAGCCAGAGGGGAACTGGAGCCCTCCTGAGTGCCTGCAGCCCCTCCCAGCCCAAATATCCCCCCTGGGGGCTGCTGCCCCAACCCAGCCACCAAATCTGCCAGCTGGGAGTCCCCTCTCCTGCCACACCCGCAGGAAACACGGATCCACTTCAGAGGACAACGTAAATTATGATTTTTGTTTCCCTTTAAGCATATTTTCCAACAAATACAGAAGGAAACAGGATCTTCAGAAACGACAACAACAACAACAACAAAAGTGCTCTCAGGGAGGGGCTCTGAGAAAACAGCACCAAATATATTATTTCTTTTAAAAAAATTAAATATTATTTACAAAAGTATATTTCACAAGATAACGTCTGGGAGTTACTTCTTCTGCTTTGTATATATTATCATCTGAATATTTCTTACACGGGTCAGGATTTCACACCAGACAATCCACCAGAGCAAAAACAATTTAAAACTTAGTCAAGCCTGAGCTTTGGGGTAGAGGGGGGATGTAAACTTAAGGGTGCTTCACAGCTGCCCAGACACGAGGCTGGACACCAAAAAAAAGAAGGAAAACTCGCGGCTGTCCGTGTTTTCCCGAGGATGCTGCCCATGGAAAGCAGCAGCACGTGCTCAGGAAGCAGCTTCCATGGGCCACATCTCCATTTCTGCTGGGAAAAGGCCCCACCTGGCTCAGCTCAGCAGGGAAGTTCTTTGGTTATCTCTGAGTGTGTCACTCTGTGGCTCCTCCACTCTCCCTGTGCTGCTGTGGGAGCCACCAGCACAGATCCCAAATTCCTGCCAGCCCCCAGCTCCCAGGGGAATCAGCAGCCAACTAAAGCTGTTCCTGTTTACTGGACACACACACACAGGAGCTGCACAAGCCCATTTCTCCTCATCCACCTGTGCAGGACATCACAGCCGCTCCCCAGGGGATTCTCTGGGTGCTGGGGACAGGCACAGCCACACACGTTGGGTTCCCATCAGGGCTCAAGGCCAGGCTCTCAGCAAGAGACTGATGGGGCAAAACCCATTAAAAGCAGATTAAGCCCTATTCAAGCTTGGACTGGTTGCCATTAAAAGCCCAACACCTGTGACCAGTAAAAACCAGCCAGGTCTGATGGGGCATTGCCCTTTTTTGTCCCAAATGAGTGGATAAAAGCATTTCCACCTGGCAGCTCTCTGGAGCTGGCATTTCTCAGAGCAGTCCTCTGCACAGCCCTGCCTTTTCTATCGCTTTTTGATCAGCAGTCACTCCAAATACCAACATCAAACCATGAGCCCTGTGTGCCCTTCTCAACCTCAAAAACCTCAAAGGATTTGGGATGATCCCTTACCTCTCCCAGCTCCTCTAAAGGCTCTGGGCAGACTAAAGCACTCTTTGAAGAACAGGAATTACTTCCCACTAGTCAAAACCCAATAAATTGCCATGGATCCTCAATGAAAGGACAGGGAAATGGCACCAGGTCAGTGCCAGAGTCCACAAGACAGCAGGTGCTGTGGAATTTTTGATTTTTACTGGATTTGTCACCGGAGGGAATGCGGCTGATGGAAGCAGAGACAATCCAAAATGAAAGCTGAAGCAATTGTTACACAGCCAGAGCAGAAGGGTGAGGGCAGGAGCCACCTCCGGACAGGTTGGTCACAAACTCCATCCCCTGCAGGAGCCCGGCCAACTCCACCTCATTCCTCCAAGGTTGTCAAGAACAGGGCTTTGAGAGAGAAAAAAAACCACCTTTGCTTCACCAGGTTTGGATTTCAGCACAAGGATCCAACACTAAATTCCACCCTGATCCTTAAGGAGAGTCTCTATTCACATTCCCTGCCAATTTAACACCAAGTGACTCTTCCACAGCCCCCTGGAATCTCTCAGGGGTGGGGGTCAGTGACAACAGATTACAGCTCCAAAGCTTCTGTTTCATAAGGAGTCATCACCCCCTGCACAACACTCTTTCCTGCTGGATTAAGAAAGATTTCCCCCCATGGATTAACCTACTTGAAAGAATTCTGCCAACAAAAAGAAAAACTCACTCGGGGAGAGATAAAACAAACTCAGCTCAATAGTGCTGGGTTATGCACCAGATACTGGCTGGACTGCTGCAGAGCAATCTTCTCGTTGCTTTTTTGGCCTAACAGAGTTCCCCCCTCACACACGACGCCCCTTCCCCACCATCCACCTCGGGAAGGTGCTCAGGAATCACCATGGAAAAACTCAGATGGGAAGGACTCCTTGTCCCTCGCAGTTCTCACACCCACATCTACCCCTCAAGGCAGAGATCATTCCAGGGGTGGTGGGAAGATGTTTGATTTTTTTTTTTCCCCCCCATTCTCCCCATGCCTGCAATGGGGAGTGGGGAAAGGAGTGGGGGGGCGGGACGGTTTGGGGAGGAAACCTCAGGGCTTGAAATATCCACCTGTGCAACACAAACCGCCAGGAACTCAGCTCCCTCCTCGCCCCACTTCTGTGCCAGGCTCCCCCAGTGGAGCCTGGGATGCAAGGAAAAGGTTCTGAAACAGCATTTTCCTACTTGCACTTGTGAAAGATTGGTAAAAAACCGCCAAGGGTGCTCAGGGGAGGCCAGGAAATCCAGGGGTACCCTCTGTCACTGTTCGTCCCCATCCTCCTCTACGGAATTTCCTCTTCCTTGCCCTGCACGTGCCTTTTTAAACCCTGCCACATTTTCTAAGCTGCAGCTCCAGCCTCCTTGTGCCTGAAGTGGTTTTCTCCTCCTCTCTGAAGGGCTCAAGAGTCAGGATTTGGTTCCTCCAGACATGAGGATGCTCCCCACGGCCGTGCTCCGCTGGGATGTTCGGCCTCCCTACCCTGAACCAGCAAGAAAAAGGGGAGGCAGGGAATCTCTCCAGCCTCCAGCTCCTGCCCCCTCAAACGAGTTCATAAACAACAGATAAAACACAGATTGTGGGGGGAACTGATTCTGCCTCGGGCTCAGCCGGCTCGGGCTGAGGCTCCGCCGACGGATTCGGAGAGAAAACGCAGCCGTGAGGTAATTTCTGTCCTCTTAGACAAGGAGATATTTCTCTGTCCTTTTTAGACAAGTAGATATTTCTCTATCCATTTAAACAAGCGGATATTTCTCTGTCCATTCAGACAAGTAGATATTTCTCTGTCCATTCAGACAAGGAGATGGTTTCAAGCCTTGCTTAACCAGGACTGAAAGGAGAAGCACGGCGTCACCTTCTGATGGTTCCCCCACTCCCCCACCCCTCTCCCACCTTCTCCTGCCCAAACCTCGGGGTCCTCCTCCTGCACCTGGGGAGGTGCCAGGAGAGCCCAGGTCAGGCTGGATCGAGCACTGGGCACATGGAATGGCTGTCGGGCATTCGGTGCATTCTCTGAGCCAACGCCAGAACAGAGAGAGAAGCAGCCAGGGTCAACTCACAAACAGATACAAAGCAAAGAGACAGAGAGACAGAAATTTAGAGGCCAGTCACCAATAAAGATGGAGAAGGGTGTGAAGATGCTCCCGGATTGCAGAGCCTCTAAATGCATGGAACCAAGCGTTCAGTCACTCTCTCACTCTTGGATACAATGTTCGGTTGGATGGCATTCTCTTACACGCTGCTAGGGCTGGGCTCTTCCCACTCAATCCCAGCCATTATCCTTGATCATGTGAGCTAGTTCAATGATGTATTTGCCTTCTTTATACTTCTGGCTGCTTTCAAAAGCGTGTTCCTAAAATGAAACGAGGGGGAAGAGTGAGGTCGAGGTGATATCTGCGTGTAAATCACGTCATGGATCAGATCTGGGAATGCTGGCGCAAGTCTGAGCCTTGCCCACAGGGAAAAAGTCAACTGCAGGTCTTCCTGTTGGCTCTCAGGAAAATTATGAGGGGAAAAAATCGTCAATCCTGCTCCTGGAATAATAAATTGTGCTTCTAGAATCTTAAATCCTGCTTCTGGAATAATAAATCGCGCTTCTGGAATCTTAAATCCTGAGTACGGAATTGTAAATCCTGCTTCTGGAATAACAAATTGTGCTTCTAGAATATTAAATCTCGCTTCTAGAATCTTAAATCCTGAGTCTGGAATTGCAATCCTACTTCTGGAATCATAAATCGTGCTTCTAGAATCTTGAATCCTGCTTCTAGCTGCCTTTACATTCTGGGAAAAAGGAACTGGCAGCACGGAACGTGCACATTTCTGTGGGCCAGTGGCAACTGCTCCTAGGGCCAGGATTTAGGGATCATTGCTGGTAAAATCCAGCTCCTTCCAAGGTGATGTGGAATTTATTAAAGTTTGTTAGAAATGAAGCGGTTCTCTCACTGGGAATGGGATGGATTGTGGTGAATTTAATGTGGAAATGGAGTCCCAGGAGAAGATCCCACTCTAAACAGATCTGTGCCTGCAGCTGTAGAAACACACAGGAAACCTCTGAGATCCCCAATATCCCTGAGCTTCTGCATGGATTCCTGCCCCATCAATTTTTGATGCTTTCCTTTCTACAGCTTTCAACTGACTTAGTGAAGAATATTTCTGTCCAGAGGCCACGGATACAAACTAGGATTTGTTTAGACACTGGTGAAAACGTTTGGACAAAATGGTGTGGGCCTCCAGAAGCAGAAATTAGGAGGTAACATTAGATTTTATTGGAAGGTAATTGAATTTTTGAAGAGCAAATGGATAAACTCGTGTTCAACAGCATTTCCAGTGGGAAGGACACAGGATTAATGGAGCATTCTATTATTCTGATAACATCTACCAGAATAATAGAAAAAAGACAGTGTGAACCACAGGACTGAAGTTATCCTCATTTATGTTAAATGTCACTGAGGGGCACCCACCAAAACCAGGTGTAAATTCTTAGCAAAAAAGACTACATTAAAGATGATTCTCCAAATGCAACACACACAAAGCAGGAGGAAAACAGATGGTTACAGATGGAAAACCTGCATTTTGGGCTCCCAAAATTGTCTTTCCACCCCCTCAGCTGGAGCAAAGCTGCCCAGGGGCAAAGCCAGGGACACAAATACTCACATATTTCCAGCCCAGCGTGGTTTTGCAGTTTTCACAGTAAATATCTGCCACGGCGTGCAGTCCTGTTAATAACACCCGCTCCTCTGCAGGGCCACAGCCCACGTTAACTCTGGGACAAAGCACAGATGCTCCCCATTAGTGCCTTTCCACATCAAGATGCTGCAATAAAGCTGACAATGATTTCATTGCAGTGTTTGAAAACATGAGCAGGAGGTTCTGAGTTTCCCAGCTGTGCCCGGAACAAAGCTCTCTCGCAGTTCCAGAGCAGAATGAAAAGGTAAAATGGTATTTTAATTCAACTGAAACACTCAATGAAAGCTTTGAACAGGAGATTAATAACACTCTAGTCACTTGTGCTAATTAGGCATTTGAGAAAGATTGTCATTCTCAAATTGGTAAAATGGTACTTTTGCTTTCCCAAATGGAAAATTGAAAAATGTGACTGAAATCAGCAGTTCTGCTGGAAGACAGACCAGCAGTGACCTCCCCAAAACTACTTCCAGTCACTGAGAAAATTATACTTAGTTTTTATGAAGTGCATATTTAGATCTCATTTATCTCCACATTTACAAAACTCTGGCTCTTTGGTCCAACTACATCCTGGGAAAGGAGAATGACTCAGCCATTAGCTCTGATTTCTCAACCTGATGACGAAAAAAATCACCTTTTCCTTGCTGCTTATCTGAAACCTCAACACGACTCAAATATGAATCAGGGGCTATTTCTGCCTCTTTCTCCAACCATTTTCGGGAAGCTCCCAAGTCCCAGGCGAAGGTTTGCTGGAGGAAATGATGGGTTTTTTTTCCCTTTTTCAGGAGGGTTCTGTTAAACCCGCCCCAAGCGACGCGGCGCGCGCAGGGTACTCACACGGAGTTGAAGAGGTACGCTCGTCCTTGGCTGCCCTGGAAGGACTGGAAGGCAAGAAAACAAAGCTCAGTTGGCTGCTTGAGAGGAAAGAGGCAACTGTTCTCCAGCTCCAACACCTGCCCTTTTCACAGGACACACCTGGAATTTGCAGTGTTTCCATACAGGCCCAACGTGCTGCTCGAGAGTCGTTTTTTCTCTCGTGTCCCAGCAAAATCTCTTCTCACCCTTTCGGTGTTTATGAGCTTCACTCCTCAGCCTCACCTGAAGGCTGCCAAAAATTGGTTTGAATCTCTTTTCAAACTGCACTTGCACATGAATTCGCCTTGGGAATTGCACAGCCAGATGCTGAACCAAGTTGAGGGATTGGGATCTGTCTGTGCCAGGAGCTGTGCACACAAACACAGCCCCAGAGATTTCACAAAAGGCCTCAGCCCTGTGCTGTGGGCAAGCCTCATATTCCCTCTGGGGCCTGAGAGATCTTCAGGACTGGGCTAACCCCAGCAGGAGATGGAGATGAATATGGACAAGAGAACCCCAGAGCAGCCAAACCACCCCAGAGAATCCAGGCACATCCTCTCTGCCCCACGTTTCCTCAGGATCTGAGAGCATCACCGTGGAAAGGCAGTGTTCTGGAGGGACCAGGGCACTGCCAGCCTGGCAGGACACTGCCAGCCTGGCAGGACACTGCAGGCATTCCCAGCACCTCCCAGTGTGCCACGTCTGTGGCATCACCCTGTGACAGTGCCTGGCTGATGGGCACCAAGTGCCACCTGCATTTTTAATGTGCTTTGACAGGCACACACTGAATTAAAGGTTTGGTGCTTGTGAGCAGGAGCTGGGCTGTCTGTACACAGGTTACCTTGTGGGACACCTCAGGGAATGTCTGCACCGAGGGGCAGGGGCTGAGGAAGTCACAAAGCAGCTTTTCTGGACCATTTAATTCTTCACTTTGCACCTCACCAGGAACCTTGGAATGTTTAGTGGTTTTCTTAAAACCTCAGCTGATTTCAGACCAAAATCCCTTAAAAAAAAGGGCAGGATTTTGAGGGAAAAGAGAAATATTCATGTTTATTGGTCATTTATTTGGTTAAGAGCAACCCCACATCACATAAAACAATCTCTAGGGGGGTCCCTGCCCTCCTTGGCTTGTCCCCTTCCATCAGTGCCCTCCTGCACCTGCCCAACTCCTGCCTCGTGGAGAGGCAGTCAAAGCCCTGACAGCTTCCTTGGGAAGATCCCCAGCCGCAAGAGGATCCTTTCCACAGAGCAGAGGCACCTCAGAGGGCAAAAATGCCACGGGGCACCCGGGCAGGGAGCCACAGCCAGCAGTGCCAGCTGCCTGTGAGGTCTGCATGGCAGCAAGGGCTCTGCCAGCTATAAAATCCCTGCCTGGCACAGAATTCCCTGGGTCCTGGAGGGATAACTGATCTTCAGAGGAATCTGAAGCCCAATATTAGTTGCCACCCAGGGCACAGAAGAGCCACTGTGGATCCAGGGAGGATGCCCGAGGCACTGGGATCTCTCCTTGACTCAGACAAAAGCAGTGCCCTGAGGAATGCCTCTTTTCTTGGGGAGGAATTAAATAGGACACATGGCTCAAGCATGTTTGTGTAACTGCATTTATTAGAGAAGCTTCTTTTAATCCCTCTGCAGCACTCAAGCTCTGTGTCCCTGCTGCTGTCACACCCCACACCCTCAGCCTGGCTGCTCCCAGACACACCCTGCACCATCCCAGTGACCTGGGGGGGGGAAAGTGGGAACCCAAATCATGAATCCCTGCTCAGAAAGGAGGGTCCAAGCCAGACCTGGCTGCAGCAAACAGGATCCCCTGTCCTGCTGCAGGACTGGGATGCAGGATCCCTGCTGCAGGACTGGGAAAGGGCTCAGGGGTGAAACACAAAGTCCCACAGCACCGTGTGTGCCACCAGAGCAGAAGGAAAGCAGATGAAACTTTCTCACCAGCCAGTCCTTCCCAGCAAATACTTCTCTGTAAACACCAAAGGGACTGAGCTTGCCAGTAACAGCAACTGTGGGAGCAGAGTTTTATTGGTACAGAAATAGGATTTTCTGTTCCTGCTGTACTAAGGTCTGTCTTTTAATAAACCACAAACCCAGTCCCATCAGCTATGCTGGGGCTCACTGGACATTGTTCCACTCCCAGGGACAGCAGCATCCTTCCAGAGGTGCCTGCCCTTCCTCCCAGCTCAAACCAGTGCTTGAAGGTATCTAAGGGAAGTCACTGGAAAAAAAAATCACATTATTTATCCCCTGCCCAAGCAGAAGTTTTCAACAAACCACTGCTCAGCTTTCAGCGCTGTCTCAATAGTCACCCTCCAGCCAGCAAAGGATTTGGCAAAACATGTAAAAAGAAGGGAGAGAAGTCTGGTAACCAGAAATTCCCCAGTGCATTTGCCCTCTGCAAGACTAAGCTGGCTGTATCTCTATAAAGGTGGCACAGGCAGCTTTTATCTGGGTGTTGTAACCTGAGCATTTCCTGGAGGTGTTCCTGCTCTTCTGGCACGCCAGAAAAATTGGCATATGCTGTAATGGGAACTACAAAATCAGAAAAAACACAGGTATATTTATACACAAGCAGATGCTCTTGTGTTTGTTTTTGTTGTTTTGTTTGTTTTTTTAAGAGACACACAAAGATTTTCACAACACACTTGATTTTCACTGAAGTGACAGCCAGCAGCCAGACCTACTTTCTGTGCTCTGCATTTCCTCTGTGTAGATTTTCCTGATACACATTCAAAGGTGCACCTCAATCCCCCTCCTACAGAAATCCAGACTGATTTAAAAAAACAGCTCCTGGTGTCACTTTCCAGCTGAAAGAAATGGAAAAGATCTTTCTGTTGTTGTTTCCCACTGGAAGCCCAAGCACATATTTCTCCCTGTTAATACTCAGGGTCTGGCTGGAAACACATCCGGATGTGCCAGCAACACAAGCCTCTCTCCCCATCCTGTCTGAGCCCTCTGAAAACTCAACTCGAGCTGCTGGAATTGGAGATGCACAACAGCTCATTCCTCCTGACACTCAGCTCAGGAGCCCTCCCCACTCCTGGGTGCTCAGGAGAGAGGCATCCAAAAGCTGCAGGGCCCAAGGAGTGCTGACTGGAGTATCCAGGTGGGAAGCCACGAGCCTGGAGTCAGCAGTTTGGAGCGGATCCTCTCTCTCCTCACGCTTTGGCAGCTGCTCTGGTTTAAGAAGCTCCTGCCACCCAATTTGCAGCCACTGATTACGGCCCCTCAGCTGTGCTGATCCCAAATTAGAGCTGTGAAATCGTTGTTTTAAAAAAACCAGATGTTTTGCAGGGGGTGGGGTGGGTTTGAGGGAAATGGCTTTTCCCTCTTCACCCTGTTAGCCAGTTAAGAGACAGTCCCAGGGAGTGCTTCGTGCTCACGGTGTGGGGCAGACACAAGCCCCGGGGAGCAGGGGGGTCTCTAGATGTGCCGGCAGAGAGGCAGAGTGCAGAACTGCAGCCCTGGGAGAGACTGAACCTGCGGAGAGGCACTTGGGGTCTCACAGAAGCTGCCGAAGCAGCCGAGCCGCAGGGACCTGCATCCACATACAGCTCCTCCGGGGCAGCCACGTCCTGCCCAGCAGGGATGGGCCCAGCCTGCAGGACCATCAATTCTATTCTAATGAATCTGTTCAGCAGCCACGGCCTCGGGAGCTGCTTGGATAAATCCATTTGTTAGATTCTGCTCTCAGCCCCAAGTGCTGAACCCACAGCCCGGAGCTGGGGGTCCCCTCGGCAGAGCCCCGCAGGGAAGGGCTGTGCCTGTCCACCACTCCTGCCTGCTCCCTGTTCCACCTGCAGACCTTTGCCCGGGCACTGTCCCCTCTCTGCTGCCTGCTGGAGACACACGGGAGGGAATTCTGACACGCCATCAGCGATGCCAGGGAAAGGCACAAGCTCTGAAAACACCGTCCCGCTTCCCCCTGCACCTACAGCTCCTCATGCGCAGCACAGCCCACTCAGCAGTTCCACTCTCTGAACAGATGACAGGATTAGTACCCCAAGTCTTTGTGGCGGTGTTTGACAAAAGGCTAAACACAAAAAGAGCTGCTGGAATCGTCTGGGAAAAGAGGAAGCAGTTGCCAGGGCTAAACGGCTCCACAGTGATGCTTGCTGCCTGCAGACTGCAGCAGAGAAAACCCCCATGTATCTATATCCAGCTGGCAGCCTTTTAACAATCCAATAAAACAGAAATGAAAAGGTCCCAAAGAGGTCCAGGAGGGAAAGGGAACAGCGTGTGCCCCTTCAGGCTCTGCTCCTGAAGTAATTCCCACTGCAGGGATCCAAATGGAGCCGAGGGCCCAAATCCACCCCGAGAGCCCTGGGCAATGCGGAATGGCAGCGTCAGGAGGAGCCAAAGGAGCACAGGAGCCAGGATTTTCCGAGAAGGACACATTCCCTGGGATATCCCCACGGGGCAGAGCGGTGCAGTGAGAGAAGGGATGGTACAAACCCTTGGGCACTGAATCCGCCAAGAAATCCACACAATGTGGATTGTGATTCCATGAGCGTGCCTGAGAAATCCACACAAGGACCTCTCCGGAGAGATCTGGGATCACTGATTTCCCAGCTTTTGGGTCTGAGTTACTACAGCCACAGCGCAACACTGACTGTCAGATTTATCTATTCCCACTGCTGATTAACCCTTAAACATCCAAGGATGAGATGTTCTCATAAAATACAGCTTGAACAGGGAGAGGAGACCTTTAAGTAAGACAAAACGTGGTGTCAACATAACCTGACACAAGTCTGAGTACCAAGATGTGCCCCAAACCCCAGGTTTCCTTGTGCTCACGCGCTTAATCCCAATTCCTGCCTGCTGCTTTCCAACACCCCACACAAAGCTCGGCCTTCATGGCACCTTTCAAGCCCAATTTGATTGAATTTGATTAAAAAGATGAGCCCTGGAAGGTGTTTAGAGGAACCACTGCCTGTAACAGCACCAGGTGCATGATGGCTCCATGAGGAGTCTGCTTGAGAGTCACCGAGCAGCAGGGAGGAAACTGGAAGATAAAAACTGTGAAAATTCCTGCTGCAGATTCCAGGCTCTGCCCTCGCCGGCACCAACCATTCCAACCATCCACTCACACTTCAGCATCTCCCAGGGGAGCAGGAGTTCAACTGCTTGGTCCCTGTTCCCACACAGAGAGCTCCTCGGGGTTCATTAATTCCACCTTGCTGTCCCTCACAGGAGGGGCAGGTTAAACACAGATTCAGTTTTGCTCCAATTACACGAGACACAGACCCTCGCCAAGGGAACAGGTTCCATTATTCCACCTCGTGCACAGATGTGACCTTACCCCCTTTCCAGCTGCATTCCTGAGTTTTAATTGAGTTTTACCACGGGTCCTTAATGCTATTTAAAGCCCAAAGTCGATATGGAATTAGTGGACCAAACTCATCTCTGAAATAATTCAATTAATTCAGCACAGCCTTTATTCCCCTGCAGTTTATGTTGTTGTGCAAAAACACAGGGAATAACCAGGATCTGCTGCACTCTATGCTCAGAACAGCTCCAGATTTTGTGGCTAAGGTTATGCAGCCTGTGAGCAGGAAGGTGCACAGATGAAAGGCCTTTTTGTCTGGTTTTATTCTGATGGGAGTATCACTGCCATTTTTTATTCTGCCTCCCAGGTGTTGATCCAACCCCCAGCCTTACTCCAACCTACAAGAATCCTTGTGCTCTGAAATTCCAGTGTTCCAGTGTCATACAACAGCCTCCTGATCCCTAAAAACCTCAGGCAAATTTAAGGAATGGTTCATTTTAAAATTCTTTTCAATAAGGACTTTTTTTGGTCTGTTTTGGTTTGGTTTTCCAAGGGAGATTCTCTCATCCTCTCACGTTTCTGGGTGCTGGAGACAAGAAAAATCCTCATTTCCACAAGATCCCCAAAAAATTCTAAAGTATCATGAACCACAGTGGATATCCAGCATTATCCCTGGAATGTCACTGCTGCCCAGAAGACAGAAAACCAACAAGCACGTGGGGCTTCCTGAAGGGATTTAAATAGGTCAGGATCCAGGGGCACATTCCCAGTTATTAATCCATCCCCAGAGGGCAGGGCAGGGGATTTCTCTCAAAGGGGAAATTTTATATTGCAGTTGCAGAAGGGAGAAAGAGAATCTCTTCTGAGGCT
Source organism: Tichodroma muraria (assembly GCA_013390105.1). Taxonomy (NCBI): domain Eukaryota; kingdom Metazoa; phylum Chordata; class Aves; order Passeriformes; family Sittidae; genus Tichodroma; species Tichodroma muraria. Next base: position 122,035 of record WAAG01026620.1, on the reverse strand, counting down.
CTGCAATTAATGAAGAGCAGCACTCAGGGAAACAGAAATTGCCTAAAATCGAGGGGGTGGTTTTTCCTCAAGCACTTGGATTTCTGAGACAGATTAAGACACTGCTCTGCTGAGCTAAATCCTGAGCCAAACTCTGTAAAAATGTCAAAATTCACAAAATAGTTGCAAACTGCTCTGTCCCCTTGTCCCTCACTGCCTGCCAGGCTGTCCTGACTCACTTAAATCCCAAGTCTGAATTCTCCTCGTGTTATCACAAGCCCCTGTGCTACTCCCCCTCCTTCCTGAAGCCCTGGGCTCCTGGATTCTGTTCTTATTTATTTTTAAATGAGTTTCCAGCTCGCAGACTTCAAAGTGAAATTTCAAAATGCAAATGCTAAGGGCGCAAACTACTGAAGGCAAATTAA
>WAAG01026620.1:103058-121559 GCA_013390105.1 Tichodroma muraria | reverse complement strand
AAAGAAATACACCAGATTTATTACTTCTATAAAACTTCACAATATTTTGGGGCTTCTCTTGTGACTTCCACAGTCTCTGGTTGCTGCTGCTGTTGTGCTTCAGAAGTTGACTTTAAGATGAAAAAGGATGGAAATACTGTGGGGAGAAAGAGCAGATGGAGTGTTTACTTTTAAAAGCAATTACTCCAATTTATTTAGGGGCAGGGAAAAGCAGAGCAGCTTTGGGAGGCAGATCCCTGTTCTCTGCAGGCCAAGCAGGGAGGAGAGATGTGTGTGATTGTGAATCCCAGCAGAGCAGGGAGCCTGGGCCCTGGTTAACCCTGATCCCTGCACTTCCATGGCCTCATTCCCAACAGGCACCAGCATTCCCAGAGCTGGGAGCTGGGATGAGTTTGGCACCTCTGGCACTTCAGTCACCACTTACACTTGGCATGCAGAAGGGCAATATGGAGGGAATTTTATTATTTACTGTGAAAAACCACAGAAAGTGACAATGAAGCCCTTTCTGGGTAAACAGGGATAAAAAAATGTAATTTTTGCTGCGGGTTTTATCCCCCACTTTTGAGTGCTGCTGTTTTCCTGTAGGCTCAAAGCATCCAACAACCCAGTCATTTGAAAAACCAGTGGCAGGGGGAGAATAAAGCCCTTTATTTCCACATTAATTATTGCTGCTGCATGGGTTTTGGAGATAAACACAGAGGCTGGGATGGAAGATGGAAACTGCTAATGCAACAAGTTATTTAATTAGCAGCATAATAGTGAGTGTCCACATATCAGTGGAGCACTGTTTGCCATTAATGCAGCCCATAATAGCAGCAATGCTGACACTGAGGGCAGACTTGCTTCTCAGCAAAAGCAGATCTGTCCAGGGCAGCAGCTCCCCTGAGTGCCTGGGGAAGATCCACTGCAGGGAGATGAAGTCACCTCATGGCTGAGAATTTCACCATTTATTCAAATTATTATTCATTTATTAATCCATCACCTAAATTCTCAATATTTGTGTCTTGTCAAAAGAAGTTTTGGTACTGAAATTTATTTTATTACCGAGGATGTGTCCTCAGAGCTGAGCTGGAATCAGATTTTAACTCTTTTTTATTTTTTTTTTTCCCCCACGGCAACCACTGCTGAAAGGGATCACTGGAAATCTCCCAATTCCAGGCATCCAGCCTCAGTTTTTAGCTTTGTTATTGCTACTTATCCTAACAGTTGTGATTCCCATCATGCATTTTAAGAGAGGGGACTCTGGGTCCTCCCAGAGCTCCTCCCAGGAGCAAGCCCTGGATTCTGCTGGAATTCCCTCCTTTTCCAACTGCAAGGGCCAACAGCTGAAACTCCCAGGAGGGCTCAGACCTCACCAGCTCAGAGCTCCAGTGTTTCAGGATTTGCAGCAGTTGCAGCAAAAACCCTGATGATTCAACTGTCCTTCGTCCCTGGCAGCTCCCTGGATAATAAATGGGAACAATATTTTATTTATGCCCAGGTCATCAATTCTAAGGCAGAGGAAGCAGCAGATGAAAGGAGAGCTGTTTCCATGAAGAAAGTGATGGATTAGAAAAATCCATTTTTACCCTGTTCCTCCTCCTTGACAGGGCATTCTAAACTCCTGTGATTTATTACCTTTTTCCTTCTTTTTTTGGAACAGATTGAAATGTTTTAAAAATCACACAGCAGTTAATTGCTGTATAAACACAATTATGCAAGGAGGTACAAATTACCTTGGGCTTGTTCTACTAAACAACCATATCCTGACTAAATAAACCAACCTGATCCTGACTCTCTTCGATCCCATTATGGACAGCAGGATCTGAGGGAACTCTTGTAGGGTAAACCCCAGAGGAAGCAATTCCACAGGACAGAAGGATCTAATTTAAGCGGCTGCATTATGGAATGGGCACCACAAATTCTCATTAGGCAGCTCGGATTTCCCTGCAAAGGGCAGTCGTTGTTTGTTTATTCCCTCCCAAGCACGGGGCTGAGGGGACTCAAATAACAACCTCAGACCCTCTGCCCTCCTCCCTGCAAAGGGTTCTGGGGATGGATTTGTCTGGAAAAGTCGGATCAAGGCTGCAGCTCCTGCTGAAACGCCGGAGGAAAAGGGCCATTGAACAGCTCTGATGGCACATTGTTCCACTGAGCACTGAAATCCTCTCGACCTGCATTTAATTTTAAACTTCGTGGAAGCCAAGAATTACAGAGTGCCTTCCCCCTCACGTTCACAGCAGTGAAATGGGAAGCTGAAAAAGTCTTAATGACTTTTCCCGGAGCTGCTTTGCTGTTTATCACTTACTGCTTGAACTCTAATACTTGCAATTAAGAGCAAGCTCTGAATAATGCCCGGAAGTGGCAAATTCATTAGGGAACAAGAGCTGGAAAGCAGGATCCAAAAGCTACTGGACAGCTTCTAGAAATGTGCATAAAATTGATAAATCTGGTGCATGAAGAGCTCACAGCAAATAAATGAACAGAAGATTTCCGTGCAGTGCTGAGCCAGTGAGACTGATACAATTATGAAATGTGTGAGCTGAAAAGCTGCTGCTGCAGAGTCTGAGGCAACAATGAGACCAGCTCTGTCTCCATCCTTAAAAAAAGAGATTGAAATGCTAAAAATGCAGAAGAGAACCACAAAAAATTAGGTGAAACCGGAAAAAAATCAGATTGCACCATGACAGAGCTGAATCTGTTTAGTCTGTCCAAAAAGTGATCAAGAGTGACTCTGGTTACTGCAGACCTTTTTTAGGGAGAAGAGTAGGGACTGGAGATGTATTTTATTAGGAAAAGAAATAAAATAATGGGCCACGATGGGAAGCACAAGCCAGACAGATCTAAAGTCAAAGTCTCTAATTTTTAATAGTAAGGATGATTAACCACTGGAAAAAAATGACCAAAGGGAGCAGTGAATTTCCCCTCCTGAAGTCGTCAAATGGAGACTAAATGCTTTTCCTGAAAGAATTGCTGCAATCCTGGTGAAATCCACTGGCCCATGCCCCAGAGGAAGTCAGGTGTGATGATGTGATGGCTCCTCCTGGCCTTAAGAGTTCATTACTGTGGAGATGGGAACTTAAATTCATATTTGGGAAGGAACAAGATCCACTTTAAAGCAAGAATAAAACCCATGTAATGAAAAATAAGAACTTTACCCTTGAGAAGGGAATACCCATCTCACCTCATATACTGGTTTCTCCTATGATGGAAATGCAGGATTTTCCATCAGACATGTCTTGGACACTTATTAAATGCCCCTTTTTCCATTAGGTTCAAGATTACCACGTTGTAATTTTAAATTTATTGTTCTACCTTGTGTGCCTGGTGTCCCCACCCAGCAAATAACTTCACATCTTCAAAGTGAACTGAACTACAAATATCAGCTGGTTCCTGAGAGGTAAAGCCCTAAAGAACATTAAACACTGCCTTGTCCACATGAAAGAAAGGAAAAAAGAAAGAAAAGCAAAGAGCCAAACCAAAAAACCCAACAACTACTGCTCCTTTCACCTGTCCGGGGTGCACTGAATAATCCCAAGCAGCTGAATTCATCCACAGCTTCTGTGGAAGCACCAAAGCCTCAAATCCTTTTCAGATCCTCCAGCTGCAACACGGAGCAAAGGTTGATGCTTTCAGCGAGCCATAAATCTCACCAGGAGCTGCTGAACCACCAGGCTCAGGCTCCAGCAGCCAGGAAAGAGAGGCCACAAGGATTGGGAGGGAATTTTCCTGAGAAACCTCCCAACTCCCAGAGAAGATCAAAAAGAGCCTCTAAGTGCTCCCTCATTAACAACCCGGCCTCAAATGAGAAAGTCAGGCACACAGGAGTCCTGTTTTTTCCTAAATTCTCAGCCCGGAGGAGCTGCAGCCTTTTGTGCTGAAGAATTTCCCATTCATGTTCAGCGAGGTTCCATGCAGACATCAAAGGAAAACATTAAACTTCCCCGGCAAGCCTCGGGCTAACTTCAGAGGATACATCACTGAGTAATGTTTAGCAGTTGGATCACAGTAATTCACGGGAAAAAAAAGAAACTGCAGGACGCCCACAAGACATTCTCCACATATTTCCATAATCAGGGACATTTCTGCTGGATTACTGCTCACATAGCACAAAAAAATCAGCACCCAAGACACTCAAGCAGCATCTTTGGCCTGGATCTTTCTGCTCGTTCCCATCCTCCTTTAAGGACACCAAGTTCATGTGGATTCCAACAGAAAGGGTTGGAATAGCACGGAGTAGGTAGGAATCAGCATCACCCCTTGCCAGTCTGAGAAATTTGTTTAACTTTACCTTGCTAAATGTCTATTTTGTTGGCTGTTCCCCTCAGGCCCCACTAGAAAATGATGTAAAAGGCACATTTGACAAGGAAAAAAACCCCGTGTCTCCTTCCTGGAGACACTGATTATAGAATATATATTTTTCTTAAACATTCTAAAAACCATGGGATGCTGTGCCTGTAACAAGAAGTACCTTTCACTTGTTTTTTGGCATTGAAATATGCTTTTTAAGTATGCCTGCCTGGCATGGTGATTTTGTTTTTACATTAAAATCAAAGAGGACTGGGACGTCCTGTACTAATTTGGAGGAGCAGACAGGACCTGCTCCAAAATCTTCCAAGCAGACTGGACAAAGCACCAGCATCATTTCAGGTGGGGAGAAGGAGGAACAAAGACATCCAGTGACTTCCTCAAGGTCACACAAGAATCTGTTGCAGGGCAGGGTTGAGTTCCCAAAGTCTCAGCCCACTTAGGCACTGGAAAAAGCAGTGAAACAAGAGTATGTACTAAATTTGGCACAGCTTTTTAAATGATGCATTGCTCCAAGGGAACAAGAACCTCCACTCATGCTAAGCCAGACACCAGAGGAACACAGAAAGGAAAACTACTCACTCCACCCAATTTATCTGATCACCTTAATATTTCCTAAGTCAATAAGGCTTTTCTTGGCCAGACAGTCCAACCTACAATTTAGATCTTGTTACAAAATCAGACCCACTAAACCACTTTCTCCCTCAGGCTGCAGGAGATAAAAGGCCAAGTAAGCAACATTTTGGTAACTGGCTTCACGTAGCAGCTTTGGACTTTCTTAAAAGCCTCAGCATCGATTGTTTTCTTTAAATAGCAATGGTTTATTGAGAAGCCTTCTACCCCTTTTGAAGCACAAGGTTTTCCTGAAGCAGAGAAGGGAGCAAAAACTGCCCTGCCAAGGCATATTTGTCAAAAGAGTTTTGGATACCTGGTGCTGGCAAAACACTTTGAAGCCAGAGTTAACACTGGTGCTGAAGGGCTGAGAGGAGAAACTTGGGAGGTGGAGTGGAAATGTAAGTATGGACTGACACAGAACAACCCTGGGATTCAGCTCCAGTTGTGTTTCATCCAACAGCTCAAGCCAGTGCTGCAACTTGTGAGCATCCAAAGGAGCTGAGAGCTCCTAGAGTGCAGAACAGCCCAGCTCTGGTGTGGTCTCTGCACTGCTCGGGGCAAAAGGAGCAGAGGAATTAATTTCATGGAGGCAAATCACCAGCACCCTGCTGTCACATAGAAGCCTGTTTCGTGGGGAATGTTTCCAAGGCTGGTGTCATTTGGGCTGTTTGGGTCCCAGGGGCACAGTCAGGTCCAGGATGAGCTGCAGTGGAGCCTGAGGAACGCTCCCGGTTTTGCAGAATCTCCCACTCCCCCTTTTCCATCCTCGTTCCTCCCTTTCCCTCTGCCACGCTTTCTTGTGGAAAACAAGCACAGCCACTGCAGTGCCTGGTTCAGGGATGTGAACATAAGGCTGTGATGAGAGAACTGAAACATCTCCCCGAGGCCTTCTGCAAACTGAACTCAAACAGATAAAAAAGCCACTATTTAAGTTTGCCTGGGAATGTTCCTCCACATTTGGAAGCCCCTTGAGGTAGGGACTGCCCTTCTGTTCTGTCAAACAGCCACTTGTACAAGCCACGATTGCACAACCACTTTTATAAGGTTTCCAATTATACAAAGAATGTGTTTTTATTCATGTTTACAACCCTGAGAAACAAACCCTGAAACCCTAAACCCTTTGCATTCAAATTCCAGGACCTGCTAGTGGCTCCACCAGCGATGTGGTCCCAATTATTAATTAACACCTTGGTCTAGAATGAACTTTTAGAAGGAGCAGATCCCAGAGCACACTGGAGTTAACACTTCCAAAAGTCACATTGTGCTTCCCTCTTTTCCCTCTCCTGTCCATATTTTAGCAGTCAGCATTCCTGGGAAGTTTCTGCCTGCCTTGGGCTAGAAGCTCAAATTCCAAGCAGTTGGCAGCACTGGCACTGCACTGCTGGAAGCTACTTAACCTGCAAAGCTGGCTGCATTGGAGCATGGACGTGGAACAAGGAGGGGAAGGAAGCATCAAAGGTGAAAGCACTGGGAATGTACAGCCTCCTTTTTCCCTGGCTGGGGACCAGCTGTGTCAAGAAACAAAAGCAGAGCACAAGCTACTGTAAAAACAATCACAATCTACTGTAAAAACAGCAAGTAAAACAAGCCTCTTTCCTCATCCAGTAAAGCACCTTCTGTGTCCCAACACAAAATCCAGGGCACCAAATAAAAATCCAGGGAGTCACTGCCCCATCTCAACTGGGCACAGGAGCCTGGAACCAGCCAGGCTGGCCCAAAAGGTGAATTTCATCTCCAGGGCACAGATGCTGCCACATTTACATTTCAAACCCCTTTCCAAGGGGCACAGCTCCTCTGTCCCTGGTGATCCTGGCCTTTCCAGGCTGCTCCAAGAAGCTGAACTATTCAAGCTGCACACACAGAGCTCACAGCACCATTTCCACTCAGCTCAGCTCATAAATCTCTGGCTGTGCCTGTTTTTTCTGAACACAGATTTTATAAGCTGAATAAACTTTATGGAACAGTTGTTCCAAGGCAGCCGAGACCCGGGAACTCGATGCCTGACCACAGCCAGGCACTGCAGGCTCCAGCAGACACTGGGAAAGTTTAGTTTTCCCACTTCAGAACAAGCTCCTCTTGCTGGCCTGCTCCTTCTGCATCAAAACACTTACTGGCTCTGAGAGCTTCTAATTTAGCTTATCCTAACACCCCTCAAGAGTTGGAAGGGACTCATCAGGATCATCGAGTCCAACTCTAGCACAGGACACCCCAACAATCCCACCCTGTGCCTGAGAGCTTTGTCCAAATGCTTCTTGAATTCAGACAGACTTGGTGCTGTGACCAAATGCTGGGGAGCCTCTTACCAGTGCTCAACAACCCTTGGGGTGAAAACCTTTTCCTGATATCCAGCCTAAACCTCCCCTGACTCAGCTCCAGCCATTCCCTGGTCACCAGAGTGAAGAGATCAGTACCAGCCCCTGCACTTGCGAGGATGGTGAAGACCCCAAGCAGTTAAAACAAAACCAGCAGCTCCCAAATAGATCCTTTGGGCTGAGAGCCCATTTTCCAAGGAAAAAGGCAGCTGCATAAGGCCAAGCACTTCCAAAGCCACTGATGTGCAACGCGAGGGACCCGTCTGCTCCAGGGAGCACCTACCTTGGAAATGAGCTCATCGTGGTTGGCCAGGTGAGCCCTGCAGTGAATGCAGCTGTAGGTCCTGTGGCACGAAGGCAGATATGCCTGGAAAGTCTTGGACCTTGTCATCTTCACCATTGGAGCCACTGAGCGCTGGCTGAACTCCGGGGTGGCCCAGGAGGCGCTCCCGCAGGACGGGTCGCACGGGAAACACCGGAACACGCAGGTAAAGGCCGTGGTTTGGCAGGGGAGGGGTGTGTGGGGCAGGCTCCACACGCTGCTCTGATGCTCCAGAGGAAGAGATTCGGGCAGAGGAAGCAGGGGATTTCACAGAAACCTGCGGTGGAGAACAGACAGAAGGCTCAGCTCGCAGAGGTGACGGCGCTGTGCCAGCCCGCAGGGGGATCGAGGGCTGGAGTTAGGAGTGGGACACAGGGGCGATGCCTGGGGGGATTAGACCAGCAGCACAGATCTTTATTCACTTGCTGGCTGCCCTCACACCTCCTTGCTGCTGCTATCCCATTCTTCCAGCACTTCATGGCTCTGGAAATGACTGCAGAGGTGTGAAGATGACTCCCAGCCAGCCTGGTCTCCCAAACCCCTCTGGGGAACTCGGCACCACCCCGGGCTCTGCCAGCCAGGGAGAAAGTGGGGAGCAGAGCCAGCCCTGCTGTCCCCTGGCTGACTCACTGCTGTGACACCCCATGGGAAAAATGAGAGCTGGACCTGGGTTTTCTGAGCCACCAGGTAAGGCCATGAGTCACCAAACCAGTTTTTCTCTCCATTCTGCCCTACTTTCCACATGGGAAATGCAGGATTCCTTCATTACACTCTTCTTTATAACTCCCTGCAAGCTCTGAAGGTAGAAGCTACTCCATAAACTGCACTCCAGTATTTTATTTTTTTTTTATCTGAACATCTGACAGCAGCCAAAGCAAGGCACAGCCTCTGAAGACTACTCCTGATAGCAAGAGACAGTTAAAAACCCTATTCAGGATGGAAGCACCATTTTACACTCCGACCTCATCTGACAGCACCTGCAAGGCAGCTCAAGTCCGGGTCTCTTTGTTGGCAGAAATGGGAGTTTTCAGATCCCACACCTATAAAAGAAGTCTTACCAGCTGCAAGTGTTCCTTTTGAGGATGGAAAAGCATAAAGGAAGCAGCACCCCTCCCTCCTGGATCCGTGGCGTGCATGCACGCTCTACAAATTAATCATGAACTCTGGCTGCTCCTCCCAGGAGGATTTTCCTTTCCATAAAACATGTGATTCTGCTCAGTTTCTGAGCCTGCACTTTGTGTGTCAAACATGGAACAACACCAGCTTCCCCACTACCACCACCACCACCCACCCCCCAAAAAAGGAAAACAAGGAATAACATCTTAGGCATCCACAAAATCCCTGCCTCCAGCACCTTCCCCAAGCCTTGTCAGGGCTGACAAAGCAGATTCAAGGTATCCAAGGCATGGGCAGGGACACCTTCCACTGTCCCAGGGTGTTCAGAGCTCTGTCCAGCCCAGCTTTGGACACTTCCAGGGATGGGGCTGCCACAGCTGGGCACCCTGTGCCAGGCCTCCCCACCCTCACAGGGAAGGATTTTTTGGTGACACCTACCCCAAACCTGCTGTCTATCAGAGTGAAGCCATTCCCCTTGTCCTGTCACTCCCAGCTCCTGTAAATAGTCCCTCTCCCTCTGTCTGGTGCCAGAGGGACCATGACCACACACAGCGCTCAACAGGAGGCAGAATCCAGTAAAACAACAGGATTCCCTTTTTCCCCCCATTATTTTCCAAAATATTTTTCTTCTGCTCTCCAGGAGGTAGCTCCCTCACAGTCAAATGGGAAAAAAGCATCTTGCTCGTCAGGCAAGCTGCTGATAAAGCAGATCTATCATGATCATAACAGTCAGCACTTCCACAGCAATGCTCATTCCTGCAGCTTTTTGCAAATACCAATTAATCAGATTAACCTTTTCCAATTAAAGTTACAACCACAGCTAAGCAGGACCCATCCTGACACAGAAGGGTTCATCTCCCAGCTTGTGAGGAACTCCCCCCTCTCCTGTCCAGTCCAAACGGGGTTTTGCCAGGAGTTTACCTGGCCAGTTGCTAAGGACTGGACACTGTTTGCTCCACAGCCGCAGCTCTGGATTTCAGCAAGATTTGCCTTTTACACTCATCAGAGAAGGAAGATAAATCAGTCTTCACCTGTATCCTGCCCTAGTTCTCTGTGCACCAGAATTTTGTCAGAACTGAGTTTTGCATTAGTCAGCATTGTTTTCCCATCCAAGGTGAGAAGCACTCAAGGACTGCACCCTAAATTTGCACCAGGGCAGAAACCAGATGTAAAGCAAAGCAGAATCCTCATTTTTTTGCTGATACAAAACCACCCCCAGATTCCAGGGCCCTGATTGAGCAGCTGATGTGTTTTATCCCAGCCCCTGGAATCTGTGAGCCTCCAAGTGCAGGGAAGCAGAAGACCAAGCGTGCCCTTCCTTGGGGCCAAATAGAACTGGATCCCACGGCACTGCGTGGAGACAGATTCCCCCGGACAGAGCACCTGGAGGAAAGCACAAGGAAGGACTGGCAATCACTTCACCTGATTCCTGAATGGGAATCCAGACTGTGTCTAAACCTTGCTCCTGATTTGTAACGAAATGGTGCAATCCCCTCTCGCCTTCACTTCAGCATGGATCAGTAAAATGCTCAATCACCACTTCCATCACTTCCACCCTGCCATGCCGAACTTTCCTCTCCTGATCAGCTGGAGAAGGTAATCCACAGGCATCCCCAGAGCCCAGTGGAGAGATAAATAACCCCAACCAGAATAATATCACAGCAATCCCTTAATTTGTTGCTTGCTGACCCCTCTGTCCAGACCTGCTAAGCATCAATGCTCCAGAACAATGAATAAACCAGGAAATACTACAGCTGCATTTATCTGACAGAGCAATGAACACACACAGGAATTATCTGCTGCACACAGCTTTCTGCAAAAGCAGTTCATGAGCATTCATTTATTCGACCTCATAACACACTGAACATCAGCAAAAAACATTTGACCTTTTAAAAGCAGACAAAAAAAAAATTCAGGCGAGATGATATCAGAGGAACTGCAATTCCTGTTCTCAGGGCTGTGCTGAGAAGGCAAACTCGATCTCTCTGCTTCAGGCAGGGCAGAGAATAAAGATTTGTGAGCCAAGATCTTGGGGGGAAGCCTTGTTAAGAAAATGCCTTGAATAAAAACTTCAGATAAGCTCAGCTACAGCAGCTATAATTTATCAAGACATCACTTTCAGATAGTCTGATCACATGTGCATTGTCTACCAGAAGCTCTGTCCTTATCAAAGTGTGGGAGAGGAGGGAGAACCTACAGGAAATGCATTCTGACATCCTACATGCACAGCCAGCAGCTTATAAGGATCAATTTCTGTCTTAAATATCATTTTGAAATGTATTCAGTGGCTCCCAGCAATGCAAAACCTAACCCTTTGATTTTTCATGTCCTAATGACAACTACATTTGAATTAAGAGACAATTACCAGCTAACAGTGCATCTGTTCTGCTGCAGAACAAAGGCACGAGGATGAATTTGGGCTGTGCCTCTGGTTTTCAGAATGATGAGTTCATGCTCATCAGCATCCCAGGCAGTGGGCAGCAGTGGAGTCATTCCGCTCACTTTAAAACAGAACAAAAGAAGGTTTGTTCACTTCATCATCATGCCCAGGACCATCAGAGAGATGAGTATCTGTCATCAGCCACACCATCCGTTATTTTTCTTTTCCCATTCAAGAGAAATTTATCTCTGGGATGCACTCACTAGACTCAATGGAAATTTGTGCCTATTAATTAACGCACAACAAGTCAAAAAGTTGATTTAGACAAAAGGAAGGAATTCTAAAGAAAAAGCTTCCAACATCATTTATTGTGGGTTATCAGTGAGAGAATCAGCTGAATGTTTTGCTTGCCTGCACTGACTGGGTGTGTTGGGCTGTCCTGCTTCATCCTGCTGAGTTCCGAGCAGGTATCAGCTTCCTGATGGAAAAGTCACCACGCACAATTTGCCATTTGGGCAACTTTTTGGTTCAGAATCCACCCTCCACCTGTGGGTGTCCCACACCCACTTTCCACACAAAGCTGTCAGCAATTCAGGAAACACAAGAAAAAAAGGAGGAAGCCTGTGCCAAGCACTTGCCAGACAAGGCCACTGCGTGTACAAGTCCATATGCCAGAGAACTAAACCATCACACACAAGCCTAATTTTGAATAAAATCCATTTGCAATGCAACTCAGATGCAAATATTCATTGTGGCAGGACAAACAACAGGTTTGTTGGGTCTGAGAGTTTGTTTTATGGATTATTCAACTTTAAAGATAAACTTCAGCCTGTGAAACACTTATTAGAATACAGCAAATGCTGTTTGCAGCAGCTCTGAAACAATCCAGATATTTGGAAACCCAACATTTCTCCTTTGGTGGGTCTCTTCTCACTAATATAGAAAGAGTTTGAGATGTGCTGGTTCCCAGTGTAAGGAAAGCACAAGAGGAATTGGGTTTGGAGTTTTCTGTGTCTAAGCTGTGGCAGCCTGGGTTGCTCCAGGCTCTGAGCAGGATTCTAAGAAAAGTCTCAAGGTAAGTCCAGCCACTCACCAGGGTTTTCTTGACAAAAACTGCCTTAATATTCCTTAATGCAGCTTGAAGGAGGAAGGCTGGTCTCTAATTGGAGGTGGGGGTTGATGCCCTGTTCTGCTTCCCTATGGAACAGAAGTTACTGGAGTATCAGGTGTTGGACCCTCAGAGACACCTGGCACTGCTAAAGGAGCATTTTGTGCTCTGATGGGGACAAAACATCCTGGTTTGGGGCAGTTCTGGAGATCCACAGCTCTGGGAAAGATGAACCAGATCGTCTGAAGGTGGGAGGGTGGGATGTACCTTGTGGAAAGTCTGGGAGGAAGGATGAGCATCCTGAATTTAAACAGGGAACAACACAAGGGAAAGCCAAGAAAGGAGCTGAAATAGCAGATGGGTGAACACAATGTGCTTCACTCCTTCAGCATCAAGTTTCTGAAATGCACCAATTTCAAACCCTGGCTAGGGTGACACTGCAAAGAGCTCAGCAGCAGCAGCAGCACCACTGATCCCTGAGTGTCCTCCTCTAACACCTCAGCTCATCCTCCAAACCCTGCAAGCAGGAAAAGAACATGAGGAAACGTGGAAAACACCCAGCAGGAGCCCTCTGCACTGACTTTTATCAGCTGCATGGACACAATTACAACACAAATAATAATATTTAACCCCTTTTGCTCCTCTGGGTGTTTCCTAGCAAGTGACTTCATCTCTTCATCACCGTGAGGAAGCACTTCATGGGAGAAAGGGGATGGAGGGAGGGATGGAGGGAGGGATGGAGGTGATGCTCATGGCAAACAGCATTCCAGACACCTGCCAGGACACCACTAGAGGGCATCAGGAAGAGCTGCAGCAGGAGGCAATCCCAGCCTCTCCAGCCGGCCACAGGGAATCCGGGACGGGCAGGATGCCAACCCTGCTGCACCTGCCGTGCTCCACATTCCACAGCCAGCCCGGCAGGAAAAACCCCAGCGTTATCCTGCTGAACAGCTCCCAGCACCAACCCCGCCACAACTGCCAGGCTGATTATATTAATCACCTTTTAAAGGCTGGGGTTTGGTGGCTTTTTTTTCCTCTCTAAGATCATCATTCCACGTCTATCACAATTCTTCTCGTGAGGAATAGATACAGCACCCCACAGCAAACCCCCTTGGGGTGTCTCTGATGGACAAGCTTCCTCTAAAGGTCACCTGGAAAGTACAGGAAAATGAGTTGGAACTTACAAGAACAAAGAGCAAATTTTAAAACTCTTCAGGTTAGAATTCTGTTTAAGTCTGCGTAGCTTTGTCACTGTTACCCAGTAAAAATCCATTAAACTTATTAATACTAAAAAATACTTTTTAAATGGTTCTTTACATAGGTTCTGTGAATTTGGAGATTAAATCAAATTGAAAACTTTCACTTATTTTAATAGCCCAGTGCATTTTCAGGTTCTCAAATGCAAGAAGCAAGTCCAAAAGGCTCCTGCCTTCCAAGCAGGAATCCTTGTGTGAATTACAGCACTCAGCCAACTGGAAAGAAGAAGAACAGGTCAAAATAACTCAGTGAAGATGATGCAGAGGTGCTTCTTTCTGGCTCCTGACTACAGACAGCAGGTGACAATGAGAATTTTCTGAGTTTCTTTACAGCATGAGGCTGGGCTTGGACCATTCAGTGTCAGAACTGCTCACTCATCTCTCTCCCCATGACCCAAAGCACCATCAGACAGCACTGGGAAGCAGGGAAGGGAAACAATTCTGGATATTTAGATCAAAGCCTTTCCTTTACAATTTCATCTCAAAAAGGCACGGGACAAGCTAGAACAGACAACACCTGGCTCAATAGCTTATTACAGCAGGTTTCTTTAAACCTTTTTTTTATTTAAAGGTATTATTGAAAGATTATAATTTATTACTTTTTCCAGGCCTGTCTCTGAAACCACACGAGCAGGGACTGCAAGATTCAGCCTCTCCAAGGAATGACTGACACCTCTGGCTGAATTCTCTTCCCACTCTCCCGAGTTGCCTGGCAGCAATATCTTTGCAATGCAGAAGAGCCTGTGCCACTGATAAGGAGCAGCAGGGCGAGATTACAGCTGTGAGCTGCCCACCTTCAGGTCCCTCCAGCCAAATCCAGGGCCCAATTCCAGCAGAGGCCACTCCAGAGGTACCAAACACAGCAGGAGTCGCCCGGAGAAGCGGCGCGGTTCGGAACGAGGCACTGCTTCCGTCTGCTCCCACCAGCAAATCCCACTCGTGCCACAAATAAAAGCTGCAAGCTGGGCTAATTTAACACACAAGTGACTCCATTTCCTCCTGTACGTTCTGCAAAGCCCCAGGAAGGGGTAGGAGTCCTGCAGCTGATTTGGCTGAGCTGCAGCTCCTCGTTTCAGACCCACCCTCGAGCTGGACAAAGCCACGTTCAAGGTGAAGGTCACATTTGGAGCCCCAGATCAAGGACACAGCACTCTGCAAAACAAAACAAGAGCCTTGCCTTGCTATTCTAGCACCAGCCTGAACTAAAAGCTGTGAGGAAAAGCCTTTCCCATCCAACTGATCATTTACTGACAAAATGGAAACGCTTTTCATCATCCCAGCTTCTCATCTTGATTTGCTTTAATTGCAAAACAGTCTGGCTGCCCAAATAAATCTCCTATCACTGCATTTTCTGTGGTGTTCCTCAGATCACTTAATTATCTCCCTCTCTGGCAAACGTAGGTATGACCAGGATTCAATTACCTGGGTCTGCTGGATGGATCATCCATTTCTCCCTGATAAAGCCAGGGCACACAGCGAGAACATTTATCTATTGCAAGGATCATTCCAATATCCTCAAAGACATTAAAGAAGGGTCTGCTAGAGCTGCCTGTCATGACTCACTACTACAAGCTCCCCATGCCAAATTCCCAAGTTTTCACCTGCCCACAAACCCCACCTGCTCAGAGGGACGTTCCCAGGAACATCTTTAACCCAGCCTTGCTCTGCCCAGCAGCTCATCTGTCACAGGACAGACAGCGGCTTTGTTTTCTACCCTGCTACATCGGATTCTTTTCTGAGTACAGCTGAGGATAAAATTCTGACCCATCTCTGCCAGAAACACTTTTAATGCAACTGTTCCTGCATTAACAAGGGACACAGTGCTCTATGGCACTTCAGCCACAACCCTTCTCACTTCCCTTCAGCAGTGCCATGTGTCAAGGGGGCAAAGTCAGGTGAGGATTTAGAGCTTGGATCTTCACACGACAGACACTTTATAACTGAATCTAGTTTAAGAAGGTCAAGTCAGCTGTTACCTTGCCAGGTTTTGTCATTAGTTCCTCCTGGATATCCTCTCCAGCCTGCCAAGGCAGGTGAACTGACTCACCTCACACAGTTCTGTGACAGAACTGACGCACATTTGAGCTGGGAGTTCCTGGGATCCTCGTGAAGATTTCTTATTTCCCCACAGTTAATAATTAACCCCATCTTTTTTTTTTTTTTTTTTGTGATACTGGGCAGTCTGTTTTTAGTAACATCTTCCTCCAGCCATATTTCATCAGTGAAACCTCAGAGGTTTCTTCTGGAGCTGGCCGTGCAATGCCCAGGTCACACCACGCTACGTTTTGTCCTCGTGGTGCCAATGTGAAACAGGAGAAGTGACACCACTCTGCCTTCCCTCCCAGCAGATCAAAAACTTCTCTGAAGGGCAAATTCAAAGCATCCTCAGCTTTTGGAACTTTTAGTAGCCTTTTCTCGACTGTGGGAGGTTCGTTCTGTACAAGTCACGACAGCAGTGGAAAAAAGGAGTCTAAAAGTGATGTATTTTTGTGAGTCAGCAAAACATATCACATTTTAACATTCTCCAACACCTGAGCAGGTATAAAAACACAATCTCTAGATGGACCTGTTGGTGAGGAGACCGGAAGGCAGCTCCACCAGGTTGCATACCCATAACTTCCAGTGACTCACAGTGCCTGGCACTATCATCTGTTAAAGCAAGAGTGAAGCAGGGATAATAGCTATTTACTAAAAACAGAGGAGCGTGATTAGCTTTAATGAGCATTGTCAAGTGACTTGAGATTGTCAGGTACAAGATGTGGGAGAACTAAGTCTCATTAATTATGCTATTTCCTGCAGCCTTAAGTGGCTTGGCCCGTCCAGTGACGCTTCTGGAGACGGAGCTGCTCCCGATGGCCAGCACATCCCACATCAGAGGGTGGAAACGCTCCCAGGCAGGCCTGGAAGATGTGGCTGTCCAGCAAAGGGTTGCAGAGAAGGAGAAGAATCAAGAACACTCAGCTTATGTGCTGCAGGACAGCCACAGACCCTGACAAACAGGGACAAAAAGGCAAAATGACATGGCAGAAACCAGACTCGGAGATAAGCGGCTGCCAAAATCCAGGGAGATTAAGACCAGGGAGCAGTGGGGGCTACAGGGAACAAGATTCAGGTCCAGGGCACAGCACTCCTAGGAAACTGTCCTTTTATTCTCCCCAAAAAGACAAACTGTAAGGAATCCACATTCTCAACCAGCATCACACAGCCAACAAACACTGATTTACCGGCTAAAGATCTGTATTAAAGAAATGAAAAATCTTTGAGTCAGAACAGTCCCCCTCTTCCATGGACTCCCCTTGGCTTCTGGAAGGAAAAGGAAACCTGTCCTTAGCCATTAGTTACTGCGATTGGATCTAAAACACAAGACCTGCAAATAAACAGACACAGAAAAGAGGGAACATCCTGAAGGACCAACTTACAGGTATCTATCAAGGAGTGGAAAAAGGCAGCTGTGTATCCTTGTTTCCAAGCAATAAACACACCCTGCTATATCTTGGACATCCTGATCAGCTTCAAAACAGCCCAGGGAACTGAACTCTCAGTTTCCCCAATCCTGACTCCGCTCTGTGATCCCTGTGCTCCAGCACTCCACAGCTGACCCCTGATGAAGACTGCTTAAGCTCAAGCAAACAAAGCTCTGCCAGTTAATGACCAAAGCTCAATGAGAGCCTGGCTTTACTGGTGTCTCTTCTTCCACAAACACACGGGCAAGGCAAGGCTGTGATGCAAGAACAAGAAATAAATGGTTTTTTACTCCTCTGCAATCCCTGCAATGCCTTTGCAGTACCACACCAGATGAAGGAGGTCCCAACTTTCTAAACTGCCAGCCAGAACCTACATTGGAGTGACCAGTTCCTTAATTAAATTCTCTCTCAGCAACAGGTATTCAATCCATGAGTCAAGGAGCCTTTGAGGGAATGTGGATTTACAGGTAGGGATGCTGTCTTCTTCAACACAACCCTGACTCAACTGCATACACCAAGCAGCAAGGAAAGGAAATAATTTATTCAGAATCTATGGATCCAGAGGACACGAGGGAGCTCAAGGACTGTTTTGCCAGTTATTCCAATCCTGGCACTGGGAAAGAGACACCTGCAAAGAAAACTAAAAATAAATAAGAGAAGCACTTGACATCTCCATCAGATGAAAACAATACCTCTGCCCTCCCTACAGCATTCCCAAACTCAGCTTCAAAGCGCAGCCCTCACTTTTACACGGCCTTTCAGAAACAAGAACCAGGGATCCAGGGAGAAAAGGAGAACATCCCAGCACTGCCGTTACACAGCAAACAATGTTTACAAGGAACCAGAGGCGTGGATCCAACACGATGAGATTTCAAATAAAATAAGGGGGAGCGCTCTGCGAGGATGGTCACAAAACACATCCTTTCCAGGCAGAATCCTCTCACGGATTACAAGGCAAGCTCCCTCAGTATCTGCTTGTTTACAACCCTCTCACTCAGCACAGGCCTCCCTGCACTGCCCAGCTTTTAAGTAACCGTAAACGCATTAGGAAAAATCCTTATCTGGAGCAGGGAGCAGGCCCCGAGGAAGGCAGGGGCAGGGAGGCAGTGCAGGAAGGCAGGTGCTGGGCTCTGTCCCGCCCTTGCCCAGCTGATCGCCAGGAGCACTGGTCTGACAGGCCTTCCTCTGGCTGTTTTCTAAGACACAAAAAGGTGAGGACAGAACCACTCCAGTAAATTGCAGGGTAAAGGGGCAAGAATTCCACTCCTTTTTTTTTTTTTTTTTTTTTTCCCCCCCCCCACATTTTAAACAGGAGCACTTCAAATGAGCCTGACTTCAAAGAATCAGCATTAAAACCTGAAGCTATGGACCCACGGCTACTTCTGTCACCTCGAACTTCTCTGGCATTTCTGGCTCAAACCCAGAAGTTTCTATGGAGATGCAGAACCCCGTTACCATTTCGCCCTCAGCCCTGGCCCTCGGCGGAGCTCTGCAGAAGAGGAAGCTGCTACACCCTTATCAGAGGCGACAGCAACAACACAGAGCAGCCGAGCTACCCCGCGCCCGGTTTCGGTGCTCCGTGTGCCAGAGCTGCCCTGGGAGGAGCAGCCCCGGCTGCCCCGCAATCCCTGTGCTCCCCCG